>DWOP01000114.1:0-11508 GCA_018251135.1 Cephise aelius
CCTTTCTTGAAGAGTCCCATGTCACAGCGCTCCGGGAATACCTCGGGAGGAAGCTCGTTCCACATCTTGCAAGTCCGTGGTAAAAACGAGCGTGCAAATCGGGCCGTGGAGGCTAATTTCATGGTCTCGGTTTTTCGTGACTGAGTGCGCGCGCATCGTAAAAATTGACTCGCTTCAAAAATTCGAATCAACTTGTTATATCCTTTATTGAGTCGTTATGATTAGTATATTTCGAGCTTTCATTATTATTAATTTTCCCTGTAATTCTTACACAGTATTGTTCTAAAATTTATTTGGTTATGAACTCTGCTGATTTCATAAACGCGTTCTAAATAAAATGTTGATATTGTTACTATCATATTGCTTTGCATACAAACTCTTACTACGTGCCGGAAATATATCTAGGAAAGTGACATAAACTCCTTTTGGTTCTCGCTGTCGTGGCAATATCTTACTGACATAATATATTGCGTTTTATACGAAGTTATAAAGAATTCATATTTTCTTTAAGACTGTTTTTAGAACTAGGACACTTAGTAACTTAATTCATGAAGCGATGCATCGCGACATATCGCATAAATTGTTTACTGACATTACAAGTACGTCCTAGTGGTGCAATGCGATGCAATTCAACTTTTGCGATTATTCATACATTTTATTGGCGGAATGTTTTCCCTACTAATATTATAAATGTGAAAGTAAGAATGTTTGTTACGCTTTCACGCCAAAATTACTCAACCGATTATCATAAAACTTTGTACACATATTCTTCGAGACGTTAGAAAGGATATAGGATAATTTTTATTTTAAAAATGTATATAGTATTTTTCTTAAATACTTAATCTGATAATATACTGAAAAATATTATAAATGTGAATATAAGTTTATTTGCTACGCTTTCACGCAAAAACTGCTCAACCGATTATCATGAAACTTTGTACACATATTCTTAGAGATATTAAAAAGACATATGATACTTTTAAAAAAATGTAGTAATTTTTTAAAAAATATTCTAATACTATATAGATATATCGGAATGTAATGATCTTTGATATTTATTTAAGGGCTTCAACGCGAGCGAACAATATCTGATCGACATGTAATATCGCGCCATGAGTAAAGATACTTAGCTTTAGTACAGTTAATAGAAGTAAAATCATACATGTTTTATTATATATATTTTTTTATAATTGTAGTTTCAAATGAGCAGGCAATTAACCTGATGGTAAGTAGTCATTTTTGCCCGCACTTGCAACACACTTAGAATAGAAGTGTACTAAGGTACAGTTAGTGTTATCTTTAATTATTATCTGTAAAGGCTAGGATCGACCCTCACACATTTTATATAAGAAAAGCGCCTTCTTACTCTAACGACTCTCATCTTCATTCCCATGCACGTATCGCAATGAAACATACATACAAACATACACTCGACAAATCTGTATCGTAATACGAAAAAAATGATATAAAACTCAGCTTGCTAAAAACAGAGCGACACGACGACCCTCTTTGTATTAGTATATAATAATAATGGTTGGATAATATTCGTTTTGTAACACACAAATAAAATATTTATAATAGTACCTTTTATACGTCGTCAGGAAGTCGTAATTGTGCTCACAAACTTTGATAAAGTCGAACTAAGTTCTTATTTACTTCGTTTTGTTTTTGTCAGTGAAATTCTTGAGAACCAATTCTGACCTACTTTCATGTATCAAATGAAAACTTTGTTAATATCCGTAGTTCCTGAAACACCGAGCAGTCAAATGAAATGTTGACATTTTTCAGTGTTAACTTTACAAGTGGTTAAAGTTTTATATTGTGGCGTTCGGCACAACCCTATAGTCTGTGTCCGAACTGACATCAGTCAGTCGTGCCGAACGTCACTCAATTTCATGTATATTTATTTACCTTTGAATATATTGTTACATGGAACAAGTTTTAACTTGTCCAGACCGATTACGACAGAATTGCGTGGAACGGTCTGGACACAACAACACCTTTAGCCAGTAATCCTGTAATACTCCATAATCCTGTAATAGTTTGGTTGTAATATTAATGTGCCCAAATGTAAAGTACCACAATATATGGGAATATTTAAATTTAATGGAAGTGTTATTTCCCTGAGACCTTAACCTCCATAAAACAATGCGAGTGAGATTGGGTTTCTAGTGATGCATTGTGTTTCGAAGATGACAAAAAACAACAATTATTATTAAAATAACATAGGATGTTTTGTATTTTTAGAAATAAAACTCGTCTAAATTAAACATTATATCACGTGATACGAAACGCCAATCAGAAAGCGCCACGTCACGGCGTGGGAAACATTACTGTCAATATTGATATTTTCATAGTTCAGAACCACAACAAACCAATTTCCTTGATTTATTTTAGTTTACAACTGTTTTTCGTGAAATAACTACAGTTATAACTCATAGTAAAAGTTCTATTCACCATGGAAACCGGCTATAGCAAAGCCAATAGCAGTAATTTACCAAAAATTGACGCTGTTATGCTGGGCATGTTTTTCGCGTCAAATAGTAACTTTTGCTCATCGGAATTCCGCAATGTTAAAGCTGCGACGTAAGTATAATTAAATGTTAAATGTGTAGTAATCTCAGTGTTGTAGTCATTATACTATCGTTTTGAGACTTAGTTTTTCCAAGTTAGTATATCTTATTTTGAAGTTAGATTTATTGTATACTTAAGGTGGCTAATTATTAATAATAAACTCTATTTCAAGTCCTCACGAGCTTCATATGGGGATGATGCCATAAGCTATGTGCAGATTAAGCGTGTCAATAAATTGTGCACAGTAAAATGTAAAATATGCCCCGAACACAAAGTTCATGCCAAGCTGTATGGATGCACATTAGTTGTCAATGAAGAAGATGAAGTGATTTTGTCCGTTGAGTGTCATGACTGTGTGGCTTCACAAGGTGGCTGCAAGCATGCTATAGCATTTTTAATGTGGGTGCATAGACGCAGTGAAGAACCATCATGCACATCTGTGGAGTGTTACTGGAAGAAATCCAAGCTTTCAAGAGTTGGTAGTAGCTTCAAATTTATAACTGCAAAAGAACTGTCCAATGGTAGTCCTATATTGCCAGCGAACTCAAATGTTTTAAGAAACTTTCTGGAAGAAGGGAGAAAACGAAAAATTGATGACTGCGAGCTCATAAATTACCAAACCAGTCATTGTCCAAGTGAGGTAAAATCTGTCTCCATGCATCAACTTGTATTCAATATTAAGAACGAAAATGTTGATGCATTTTTGGATAACATTGTAATTTCATAACATGTTATTCAACAAGTGGAAAAAGAAACGAGGGAACAGTCAAAATGCAATCTTTGGTATGAACTGAGGTATGGCCGGATAACGGCATCTAGAGCATTCGAAGTGAGCCGATGTCAAACCAGTGATGGAACATTGGTGGCACTTATATTAGGTGGCAAAATTCCAGATACTCAGCAAATGAAACATGGTCGTGTTCTAGAAGACAAAGTGAGAATAACAGTAGCGAAAATTTTGAAAAAAAAAATTATGCAGTGCGGCCTAATGTTAAACACTAAGTACCCTATGATTGCTGGTTCCCCAGATGGGATATTTGAAGATGGCATAATTGAAATAAAATGTCCTACTAGTGAAAGGAGTTATAAAAACTACATAAATAATGGAGAAGCTACTGAAAAATATTATGCCCAAATGCAGCTTCAAATGTACCTTACAAGAAAGAAATTCTGCAATTTTTGTGTAGCTGACCCAGATTTTACAAAAAATAATAAAATACAGATAATAAGTGTGCCATTTAATCTCCAATATGTTGATGATTTAGTGGATAAGTTGATAATTTTTTGGAAAACTATTATATATCTATTATTATATAAAAGCATAGAATAAAAATGATAAACCAAGTTATTTGTTTCACTTTATTAAAGAATTTTGCAAATTAATTAAAGCACAAGCTATAATCACAATTTCGTCAAGTATTTTCACAAATTTTAAATTAATACACGCATGAGGTTTTAACATATAAAATTCCCTTAGGCGTCGTATAACTCTTTCAATGTGTATTCTAAGGCTGGCAATTTGTTTTGTCGACTTTGTATCACTTTTGCTCATTTTCCCACCTGTCGCAACACTTGGAGGTCTCACTAGCGTGATACCAGATTTTTTCAAATATTGTTCTACATGTATAAATCCCCTGTCTGCCATTACACATATACCACTTTTTAATGTCCCAACAAAATCACACGATTCAACCAAACATGTGTCAGTTGTTCTGCCTCCAAATCCTGGAGAAATATAGTTAACCAATCCATTTGGTGTGCAGGAGATCAAATATTTAATAGTATTTGCCTTTTTATATTCAGACCATGTCAAAGCTTGATGTACTCGATAATGCAGCTTACATTATGATACTTGTGCCGGAATGCCATAGGTAGGTTCTTCTTGATTGCTTCCCTGTTTAATGTCACAATGAAAGGATGTAACACACTTGCTATCAGAGGTACATTTTGAATAAATATTTTGCTTAAATATGATGGAGTCATTCCGTAATCATCAGACATATGTTGGAATTTCATATCTAATCTGATTTTATGTAGACATAACAATAAATAATGTTCAGGAATATTTAGTTCTTTTTTTATTAAATCTATCAAATAGTAACAAACAGATGGAACACCGATGTATAACTGTGGACGATTTTGAATTTTCTTAATAGTATTCAACATGGTCTTTATATGTTCTTGCTTTTTATCTTCTTCAATTAATTCGCTGCAGTCAGAAGATGACTTGATCTGACGTGATTTTACTGATGGAGAGCGACTGTTGGTAACTTCAGATGGTGGTTTATATAAAGAAATATCACTATCGGAGTGCTCTTCGTCAATAAATATATTTCTTGTGATTCTGCTGAGGCCGGACATTGAAGGCTTTGATTTTATATTGGTTGAAGCTTTAAATGGGGATGTCGAACTAGTTGTTAATGTCGGTTTCAAAGGTGATAATGCTTGGTGTGTTACTGTAAGTTTGGTCTGACTCGCTTTACTTCTGAATTTGGGTATTATTGTTGCTTGAACAGATTTATTTGCTTTCTGTGTATGTACAAATTCAGCAGTTTCTGGTACATTTTCATATTTAAGATCTGAAAAAACAAATAAATATTTTGTTATGATAAGAACTAGTTACTTACTATTAACTACTTACATATTCTTTAAAACTTCAAACCACTATGAGTTTGTTACATACCTGGATTTGTATCAGAAATGCTTGTATCTTTAATTGTTGAACTTGAACATTCTTCCACCAAAACATCTGGCTCTGATAGTAAGTCTGCGATTGTCGTTAGTCTTTGTTTTTTTACTACATGAGGCCTTTCTTTACTGCTGCTGGTTCGTTTTCTTCTATCTTCCTGGCATCCAAATTTACTTGGAGTACAACCTGGTTTCATGCGAACTTGTGATACTTTCCCCATAACTCTATACTCCATGTAATTAACCATATCATTAGGCAGCTAAAACCAAAAATAAAATAAAATAAAAATCAAGAAAACAAGAAAAACACCAAAACAACACTTAAACTCAAGATTTACTGGAAATATTATGAGTTTATAAATAACACTGGATCTTGCTTACATAAGAAACATCTATTGGAGTGAAATACTTACATCAAAATGGTCTTCACAAAAATACATTCTCGAAACTGTTGATAAACTATGAGCGTCATGTCTCCAAGCGAGAGTTAACCACTTTTTTCGCATTTGTTTGTTGTTGAGAACATATATAAATAATTTGTTTGGAGTTGTTATGCTTGTGCTTTTACACTGAGGTACTATACAGCTCTTATAATACGTGAAATTCATTTAAATTCCAGAAAACTTAAAAAACTAATGACAACCTTACAACGATACGCGTGTTTACCACGGTATGACGTAAGCTGAAGACGCCATGACAGTTTGTCGTGTTTCTACGCCAATTTTAAAATTGAATTTTGAAAACACAAAATACACTATTTAACTATTTTTTTCTTTAGAAATATAACTTTTTTAAATACAGTATACAGTATATTACCGACTCAAACACTATTTAAAATTTGGTACACAAGCCTATTACCAGTATAAGTGTATAATCCAATTCAAGTTACTCTGTGGTATAATCTATGGTCGCAATACTCCTTTAACCACTCGTATGCGGCGCGTATACAATGGTATACGAAGCACAGACGCCCGTTGTATGCGGCCGTATACCATGGTATACGCCAAGACGAAGTTCAGTTTAATAAAGAGAAAGAAGACTAAGGGCCCGGGCTACAGCCGAGGACCGATACCTTTCCTCCCTCTAACGAAGGCGAATGGTTCAGGGCAGTGGCAATAAAACCGAAGTCCGGGGCCATTCTTCCCGTTATAAGTCCTACGTTCCGGCGTGCTATATTGCTGCAATTCGCCTCTACTAGAAAAAAAGGGACGGATGGCCTAAGACAGGGGTCAGCAACCTTTTGATAGAAGAGACAAATGTTGTAAATTCTTAAATTTTCCAGATTCAAAAGAGGCACCAATATTTTTTTCAATAATATCTTATTGCGGAGCTGTTTCGTCGGGGGATATTTTGTTCGATGCTAATATATTTTGTTAGAATATTAAAGCAGTGTCATCAGATATGGCACTCGGTCATAGAGGATTAAATAGTGTTAGAAATAAATAACAGTGGTAGAGTAGTGGGCCTTCTTATGCCTGACTTCATGGCGTTGATGTGACACGCAATGACGACTGAGACGACTCCCGAGATAGACAGATTGGCACTCGAATGTTGACAATGTTGTGGTCGTGGTGGATACTGGATTAACTGAATATTCCGTAGATACTTTAGAGATGATTTAGCAGGGTGGTTTCAGGTTTATTACAATACATAATTTATGGGTACGGAACTGAAGAGCCACTACTTTACAGCAAAAAAGCCGCGAGTGGCCCGCAAGCCGCAGTTAGCCGACCCCTGGCCTAGCATTACGGGAAAAACCGTGGTCCGAAACCACCTTACCCTCTTACGAAGCCGGATGGTCCAAGCCCTTACTATTTTCAATATTCATTTTCTTTGCATTTATTATCTTATTTTAATAAGTATATTACGTCTTGGGATAAATAAAAATATATTTTACGTTTTCTTTTTGGTTTTTTTTACTAATTACAATACATGATAATAATAACATTTATATATACCGGCGTGACCCGTTACTTGGCCTGTACTACCTATTTTGACACATAACGTTAAGTTCAGGCTGTGCATAAACCTACTAAATAGAAAGTATTTTTCACGATTCACAAGATTTTGAAAATAAATAGTGGCTAACTTCATAATGACACTCGCCAGTGCTTTTGAAACAAACGACATGTTTTTTTTTTGTCTGTGTTTTAACTTTAGTTTTTGCCAGTGCTACGTTAATGAGATACTTTTTATTTAATGATCAACTATAAGTAAGTACCTTTCATTTTGCAGTTCTAATTTCTATCTAATTTACGTATATAAGTCATAATTAAATAAATATTAGCGTGAGGATTGAGGTGGCCATCTTGTTGCCAAACTTCGCCCACGCTTAGGGTTGTCAATCCCGTTGTTGATATCCTATACTATTTTTATACGAGCAACAGGTGTTTTTGTTTTGATTTCATATTGCTTATTATATATAACGAGGTTTGCAATCGTATTTAAAAAAATGATGAATTAGTGATTATGAGATTTCTGATTGTTTTATTTCTGGAAGAATTTATATATTTTTTTATTTGTGATAAAACGGACCAAACTATTTTTGTTCATATTTATTTACCTTAAAAAAATTTGGCTGCCTAGGTAAAATACATTTGATACAATTGATTGTTACAGAACTACCGACAATGCCTAAAAAAAGGGAGCAAGCGAAGAAATGCAAGAAACGGGCATATACTGTAAAACACTCACAAAATATGATTGACTTAGCAATAGATGCGCTAAAAAATAAAACAATATCCTCGTACGAAACAGAGAAATTTTTTGGCATACCTCGCCGAACATTACTGGACAAATTGCACAATAAACATCCTAAGGGCCCAGGATGTCCAACAAGACTCACCGACCAGGAGGAAGCTAATATAATAAAAGTTTTGTTAGCAGCTGCTGAATATGGCAGCCCTTTGACTCTTTTGGATTTGCGGATGGTCGTATACAGGTATTATTTTAAAATATTTTGTAGCATATTCTAGTGAATAAAGGCAGTCATAATTTAGATGCATTTATCCTAAATAACTGTATGTAACTGTTATTTGAGTTCAACGTACTTAATATTATTTTCCAGGTACTTAGAGGCTAATGGAAGACTTTTTATTTTTGACAACAAATTACCTGGTAAGAAGTGGGCCTATTCTTTTATAAAAAGAAAAAAATCTGTATTAACCTACCGAATGATACAAAATATAAAACGAAATCGAGCAGAAAAAAGTCCAGATGAAATGAAGGAATACTTCAAAAATTTAAAATCATCCTTAGAAAATGTCCCTAGTGCGAACATTTTGAATTATGACGAGACCAACTGAACAGACAATCCTGGGGCTCAAAAATGTTTACTTAAAAAAGGAGTTAAGTATCCGGAACGAATTTTAAAACAAAGGGAGCCATATCTGTAATGTTCGCCATAACTGCAGGAGGCGAATGTCTTCCTCCGTATGTTGTGTACAAGGCAAAACATCTATATACATAATGGACACTTAACGGACCTAAATGATCCAGGTTCAACCGTTCGAAATCAGGATGGTTCGATAGTCTTTTATTCGAAGATTGGTTTGAAAGTATTATAATGCCATGGGCTAAAATCAAAACTGGTCCGAAAGTTTTGATAGGGGATAACTTAGCGTCCCACATAAATCCCAAAATTGTAACATATTGTGAAGAAAATGATATACGTTTTGTATTTCTTCCTCCAAATTCGTCACATCTAACGCAACCCTTAGACGTTTGTTATTTTGGGCCGTTAAAAAAATTATGGAGAGAAATCTTACTAAATTACAAAATTAAAAACCCAAGAGAAACCACAGTTCACAAAGGACATTTCCCAGATCTACTCAAAAAATTAGTGGAAAAACTTAATGAAAAAACACATAACATTATTAGTGCATTCAAAAGTACTGGCATTGTACCGTTCGATCCCGACAAAGTAATTATGAAATTACCAGGTTCAAACCCATCACCGATGACATGTACTATCGATGATGCACTGTTACAGTGGCTGAAAGAGACACGAATGGCAGATCCTAATAAAAAAGCAAGAAATAAGAAACTACATGTTGCACCGGGCAAATCTGTATGTACAAGCGACTTTGAAGAATTGAGAATTCTTCCAAAAATAGTAAAACCAACAAGACAAAGAAAGAAAAATTCTAAAACTATGCAACTGAATCCTGGCTCATCAATGTGGCCGTTTTTGACGCTAAAAGATCCCGATAGTCTTAAAAATTTGTGTCTCAAGATTGTCAATACCAATTTAGTTCAATCTGAGGAATATAGGCATTCTGATGAACAATCTGAGTCACAGGCAAATTATGTTCATAATTTGTGTGATATTTCAAAGAATGACGAAGCAAATATGCGATTTCTACATAAAATACCAGAATGCCTACAAAGCAACAAACCAAAAATTATAATAACTTCGAATATATGTATAAAAGCACCTCAAAAGTTTCAGCAAAGTCGACAAATAAACATCGATAGTAAAAAAATAGGTAAATTTACGCGGTCTGCCAACAATAAAGCAATTGAAAAGAGACGAGTAAAAGGTAAAGGAACTAATAAAGTAAAAAAGAAGGCGCAAAAGAAAAAGAAGATACTTAGTAGTGAATCTAGCTTTACGTCTGGCAGTGAAATTTCCATTGCTGATACAGACGATTCACAATACGAAGCACTGGAAGATATTCTCATAAACCAGCAAGAAGAACAAGAAAATATAGACCCATCAATACCCTACGGTATTTCTGACATTGAATATTTCACAGAAGATGATAAGAAGTTAAAAATAGATTCCTGGATTTTGGCAAAATTTGCAACAAAAAAAAGCGTAAAGCATTTTGTAGGAAAAGTAATATCGATTAAAGATGACCTGCCTGAAGTCAAATTTGTGAGAAAAAAGAAGGAATCTAAACCCGATACAGGATTAGTGTTCAGTTATCCAAGAGTAGACGATATTTGCACTATGCAACATTTACACAATGTTACTTTGGTATTACCGGAACCAAACATTTCTCGACGGGGACAAATCATATTTAATATCGATTTAAGTAATTACAACGTACAATAGGTCCCATGTATTTATAATACTAAAACAATTTTTTTTTTATTGAAACCCTACCTCTTAAGTTTATTTTTATTTTAGGTCTGAAGTAGAACTGCAACTGGGTTTCTGTTTTTATATGTTGTTTATTTATATTTTTAGCTGATTTCAAAGAAGAGGGTTTTTAGTTCTGAAATTTCTTTGTTTGTTAAGTATGACGGCATTTTGCAAAATTCTTTTTATATTCCAATTATACCTCATATTCATAAATATAATCGCGATTTGGATTCACGAGAAAGAGATTCCCGACGCGAGAAAAGTGGTGATTAAAGCACATTATTCTCATTTTTGATAAATAAATATTATTGTTATTTAAATGTATAACTTCAGTAAGTTTCTAATACTTTTAAAAATAAAAACATATATATATATATTTATTTTATTTCAAGTACCCTTTATATCACAGTCCAATAACCTAACATGATTTTTGGCAACCCTATCAACGTTTTAGTGCATATATGGAACCAACTTCGGACTGTTCCATATCTTCGCCCATTACCCTTTTTTTTTCAAAACAGACTCTAATATGCGCTCAAGTTAGGAATATATTCGTCTATCACGTTATGAATAGCTTCGAATAGAGGTACTCTGCAGAATTTCAAATAATGGTTCATAATTTGATGCCATGCTATGATGTAGGCGAAGTTCGGGATAAGTATCCGTACTTCGCCTATCACATTTAAAGCCAATTTTTTGCCAAAGCGTATGCTGTCTGTAATAAGAGCCAGAGTATAATAAAATCATTTTTTTGCCATCCTGACTCAAATTATTTTTGAATCTGAAAGATATGGTGAAAAAAGTGTCAAAATCCAGGCAAAGTAACGGGTCACGACGGTACTTATTTTCTATATATCCTACAACTTATAGTTATTAAAACACATCTTGTTGCCCAAACCTATTTCTAATATTGTTATTATTATTATTATTTCTAAATATTTTAATATTGATTCTTTCAAACATCTATTTTTTCTGCCTATCTCATTATTCCTCTGTTGCAATAATTTAATTTTGTGTTTATATTTGTGAAGATATTTTATCCTTCGATTTATTTGAGATCGTAGATTAATTTCTGTACAATTATCAAATGTAAACGCTGTATCTATAAATTCCACTTGTATTCCATTTGTATTTTTGAATGTTGATTTACGTTGAGA
>DWOP01000115.1:0-11475 GCA_018251135.1 Cephise aelius
TGCTTAAATTTGAATGGAGGTACCTGTCTTCCATTCTAGGGGCTGGCCAAAGTCCATCGAATTTCAAGTTCAGTGAACTGAAAATTATTATCACCTATTATTATGATCTTGATAAATATTACGTAGGAAGGTATCTAGCTCCACGCCATTGTGAATTTGAATGCTTTGGTTGTAAATAAGTAGATTCTTATCCATTGTACATACCTACTTGAATTTAAACGGAGGTATCTTCTATTCTAAGGGCTGGCCAAAGTCCATCGAAGTTCAAGTTCAGTGAAGTGAAAATTATTATCACCTATTATTATGATCTTGATAAATATTACGTAGGAAGGTATCTAGTTCCACTGCAATGTGACCGGCAACTAGCTGACCCGGCAAACGTTGTCCGTACCCATTGCCCTATTACCCGATTTCGCGGTGGAAAGAAGCATTTTTCGCGTTAAAATTAGCCTATGTTCATCAGAGATAATGTCGCCTATTTTAAGCCTAAGAATTTTTAAATCAGTCAAGTAGTTTCGGAGCCTATTCAATACAAACAAATAAATAAACAATCAAATCTTTCCTCTTTATAATATTAGTGTAGAGGTAGATTAGATTCTTAGGCATACGTAGGTACGCGTGCCTAAGAATCTAAGGAGTAGGTGCTTATTCTACAAAAGTTTGTACCGCGGAGCATTTACTTCACTATAATTTGTCGTAACCATCGCTACATCCATATCCGCCGCGTAGCAATTGCTTTATAGCAATCTGTGGTTCGGTTAGGAGGGTGTGGTTTTCGGTCACACTTATAGAAGAGGCAACCATGCCAGTCCTCAGGACTTACATTTACTTACAAAATTACTAATTGGCTTATAACTTATATCTACTAACAGGACTAATTTATTTTAACAGTCTTTCGGCCTTAGTCGTATTCGTGGTTGATCGTAAATGTCCATGATCGGTAGTGATCACTTACTATCAACTGGACTGGACTGGCCTCGTTTGCTAATTCAATAAAGTAAAAATATACTTATGTACTTAGTCCACATCATGAGTAACATGTTTGTACATGAGGTACGTGGTTTTAAAAAGGGACGAATTTAAATTGTTTTACATGGTATTAATATTTACTTTAAAAAACTTAGAAGGGCGGCTTGGAGCGACCACGCGTAACTAGTCCTACTTACCGTTTGATTGACAACTGCTCCCGTCCAATGGCAAAAGCGAAAACTGACGAGCCACGTCAATCAAACCAAGCGCCACCCAATTTTACCAACTAACGTATGCGGTTCTACATCGCAATTTAGTGCTTATTACAAACGTAACAAGAACTAGTCGAAATACCCTAATTATAATACGAATACACACGATTCCAGGCACGAAATCGTCACGCGAACGCGATCGCCCCATTATTCGCCGCCCTTTTGTAATTTGAATTTCGAATTCCAATTCGTATTTGTGGTAAAATAAAAAGAACTGTTTCGACACAATGGCGTCAAGGGCGGTACTCTGACATGCGATCAAGTTATTACATTAAAGGAAAGCGCACCCGCGAGCTCACAACCCTGTTATTTAATGCTTCCAGGAATAATACACATTAATATCAAACATAACATTTAATAATGCGATGATATAAAGTGTAACTACCAGGCACCTTCATAACATAAATGTCTAGGGACTTGTCGTAGGTATTCATTACGTAAACTACCTATGTACCTATTACTAGAAAATGTTATAAGTATCAAAGTACAAACTACCAAGGTATCGTTTAGGCGTTATTAATAGAGACTAAGATAATAGAGCAATTATGTAACTATTAGTTTTTTATCCTATGAAACTGAATTATGAATTGTTTTCTATTACAGAAAATGGCTTGCCACGAAGACTTCGAACGGCTTACACTAACACCCAGTTATTGGAGTTGGAGAAAGAATTCCACTTCAATAAGTACCTTTGTCGACCGCGGAGGATCGAAATAGCTGCCTCCCTCGACCTCACGGAGAGACAGGTATCTATATATAGTTTTTTTTTATCGAAATGAGGTTTTCTGTATAAATCCTTACAACGGATAGAGTGTAACCGGTAACTCATGGCTGTGTAGAGGGTTAGATCCAGAACATATATATCTAAGTATAAATATGTGAAGTATGTTACTCAAAAAGTAACAAAGTACCTAGTTAAAAATGCCGAATCATTTAGGTACTGCCCAAGACCCTAATACTTGCTCTTGTCAAATGCTACCTGCTGCATCTGCCCAACCATTCTGATATGGGCACCAGGTCAATCTTATTTACACCTCTAGCTACTAGTCCTAAGGACTATCTTGGTTTGAAATAACTATAAGTCTGTCCTACAACACTTTTCAAATTAACAAACGGCAGTAATAATAAGTATTGTCTCCGATAGGGCTACTGATGTCGAACTAAAAAAGTTCTAAATTAATTATTAATTTTGCAGGTAAAAGTGTGGTTTCAAAATAGGCGAATGAAACACAAAAGACAGACTTTAAGTAAAAGTGAAGATGGTGACGACAAGGACTCTACTACTTCAGAGGGCGGCAAAAGCAAAACTGGGCTCGACAAATTCCTTGACGACGACGGCCCATTATCTGGCAAAAAGAGTTGCCAAGGTTGTGAACTGCCACCGGGTGCCCTATGTTCTCCAACCGAAGATTTGCCAGAACTTGCTTCTCGTACAAGAAATAATAACACTCCGAGCGCCACAAACAACAATAGTTTTGCAAGTGACGGCGCATCTAGTGTTGCTTCGTCGTCATCATTGGACAAATTGGCCGAAGATGATTCCCGAGATGAACATCCTGCTAATAGCACAGTAGTTGTAGCTCCAAGAAACTTGGCCAAGAGAATAAAGCAAGAATCAAGAAAACGCTCACCGTCGTTAGACGCCAACGGTTGTAAAGTTTCGCCGTCTTCGTCTAAAGACGGTCTTGTTGTAGTTGCCGGACTACCAGATAGTGGAAAATTTTCTTCAGTCAATCTCACACCGTCGTCAACTCCAGGTACACCCTCCAGTATGCATCAAAGTCCACTGGGTCATTACCCCCGACCGTCACCACCCAACGCGCCAGCGGCTCCACCTCACACACAAGCTGTACCAAATGCTATGCCACCCTACGTTATTAGAGGTAATGCACCTCCAGGGCAATTCGTGCCCCATCCCGACTTTCGAATGGATTCCAAACAATTTGTGGGCAAATTGACCCAATATCCACAAAGCAATAGAACGTATGAAGCGTACGGGCCAGCAATACAAGGAGCGGATCAACATGCCTACGTTCGAAACCAACAACATACAAGACAACAAGATGGGTCGCCATCAGCCAGATCAACAAATGGGTCCAGACAAGCTTATCCCCACGAAATCTATCAAAACTATGGTTATACGACGTATGGAAAGGAACAAGTGGCTTATGGTCATCCCGGATATGACCAACCACAAGGGTATCCAGGTGAACACATGACTTACCCTAATAATCATTATGGCTACCATTATCATGAAAGTGGGCAGCATGATCACGGACATGGATACTACGGTGGTGATAATCAAAAGAATGCACACGGTAATGAGTATGGGAAAAACGCATATTACGATACAAGTGCGTACGGAGGTCCACAAAGTGGTTCAACGACGACACCATCGTATGGTCCAAGTAACCCACAAGGGCCTGTAACAGCAGAGGCGTATAGCGCAGCTGAATGTGCAGACGGGTACGGTTCCTTCCAGCAGTTTTACGAAGCAACACACGCCGCGCCCGCTGCAGGCGACAATTCTAATTCGTCTTCTGATTTCCACTTCCTTAGCAACCTCGCAAATGATTTTGCACCGGAGTACTACACCATTTGAGATAAGGACTTCGCCGAGCAGGCGAGTGATCTGTTCGTGTAATGATGTTCATCACATGAACATCGGTGACGTGTATAGAATAATGAACTTAAAATAAAGATTACGGTGTTGAAGTGACATTTGTCGCTAGAGGCGATAATTTTCATGTTGGTATAATCACATTTTTGTTATTTGTACGGTTTACTTAAACATAAAATATGTATTATTATAGATTATGGAATAATGTAACAAAATGTAAATATTTAGACATTATCTAGTTCACATTCTTACCAATATCTAATTCGTATCCGTGTAATGCTACGCTTAAGGTATGGCCAGTATTTATTTAACTGGCTTTAGGTTTAATATTCAAATTTGTTTCGAATGAGAGTTTCACAAAGTTTATGAAGTTTAACGTTTAATATCTTCAATAAATAAAAAACAATTGGCAAATTTGTGTAACTTCCTCTATCTACTTGTACATTTTGAAATATTTTACTCTACGTAAGTCTAACAAACTTGTAACAATTAAAATTGTAAAACTATCGTGTTGTCGTAAATTGGCTATAATATAATTTTCAACAACGACAGCGACAAAATAATTTCTTACCCGTAAATCCATAGCATGGCAGTCACTTTACACGCACGTCCACCACTGTATAATATATAAACAAATACAAATCGTTATCGGTTTGCGAGAGAGTTGATAACGAGAGCACGCCACAGGATGGTCTCGGCTCGACTGTCGCACCCACTCTCGGCAGGGTCCAGGCGCAAAGAAAGTCACATAATATATTATAATGCATACGCCCGTGCCGTACATGCACTATCGCTTATCCATTACCAAACAATATTATGAACTAACGGATTTAAAAGCACTGGTACGAAGTTCACTCAAACACGCCTTGTGCTGTGAGCTCAACTTTCATAGCATTTTTCGATTAAAATTAATGATGACAAATAACATCATGAAAATTGCGTACGTTAAAGTTTATCAAATGTTTGCAAAAAGCGAATGAAGTATAGCAAATCCCACATGGATACGGAAGTAGCCTTTCATATAAAAACCGATATGATGACCGCTGTGCCTCATCAGTCACCCAATACATCATAATACATTAGATACATTAGATACATTAGATTACATTACATTATAATATCTGATATTATGATTCAATCTCTAGTTTGACACTTCCGAGTGACATTTTACAAACGATATTGACAATATTAATGGGCTGCGTGAATAATTAAAAGGAGAGAACCATCTGGATTGAAACTAGTACGCAACAAGAACCGAGACAAGACAGTTATCACGCCCAGTGTAATTTATGCGGTGCTACGTAGTCAGTACAAAGCACGATCCCGCTTTCTCCGGTTATCATTTAGGGGTTAACGGTTTTTGCATGGAAAACTACTAGCTCGAATCGACTGCTGCGAATAAAACAATGTCACATTTTATCTATAAATAGCGGATCGTACGATGCAGCAGTGCGCGGGCGCAGGTGGGCGGGCGGATAGAGCGAAAAATTGGCACACCCATATTAAACTTCGTCCAGTTTTGCGTCTAATGCAACTAATATTGAACGCTCCCAATAACATGCATCATATTTCCACGCCATCAACAGTAGGCATAGGCAACAAAATAAACAGAACTTTCACAGTTACTAGTAAACCAGCTAATTAATCAACGTGATATCTTACGACAATTGTAAAACCATGAAAACAAAACATTATACTTAATTGAAGAATTAAATAATAGTTAGTAAACAATAAACAGAACGTTATTCTAAACCCATAACAAAGTCCAAGATTTTGTGTTGATGATTTATTGTCCATATACCTATATAGATTCTATAACGAAAAGTCAATTGGTTACAATGGAAATCGATTTCAAACTATGGGCTAAACGAAATACCTAAACTCATTACAGAGTCTAGACTAAACAAATATGAGACCGGGTACAAGCTTATTAACATGATTATTCGCCTGTCTAGAAAATTAATTTATTATCAAAGTCCAAGATATACTCGTATAAGTGTCTATAACATTTTCCGCGTAGCCAAAAACAGCAGATGAAGGATGATTTGCTTGTTTTTTTGCGTCGCCACGCATGGAGCACAAGGTGTCTAGATAAAGTGCGCTACAACCACTTGATAAGTAGTCGAAACAAGCCACCTCTGACAGGTAGTAGCTAACACTTTTTAACAGTTTGAAGTATATTTTGTTGTGTTTCTGTGTCGGTGTTTCTAGTCCGTATGCAATGACAATTACCTAATTGAAGTGTGTGCTGCATGTACGCTCTGCCACTCTGTAAACACATACTCTCGCTTTAATAGGAATATAGTGGAGTAGGCGTTTAATTCCTTTACTGAGAAAATTGCCATGAAACGCCATACGGGCTATATTTTTACCATTTTCCTGAGCGGAACTTCCATTATAACCGATACTTGAGGTGAATTTAAGTACCTACATTTAAATTGACTACCAAAGATAGATAAGTCAAAATAAGACAAATAAAGAGTCAAATAAAGAGTCAAATAAAGAGAATAATACCAGAGAATATTCATAAAGAATGGTTTGGCTGCAATCCTATTTGTGTTCAATTGCTCGGAAAGGATCTTTTCCCACAACCGGGGAAGGTCTAAAGCATACTCCAATGCTGGTTGGTGGAGAACGGTTAGTAGCTAACCCGTTTCGGATATTTTCAGGCCGCCCATAAGGCCTCTGATAAGGTTTAAGGACTGCAATCTGACGATAACAAGCGGGATAGACGGCTTAACGTCTGAAGGCGCGCTTACGTCTCCGAAGCACGGAAACGCGCCTGAAATTTAGCCACTAGCAGTCTCCTTATGTAAAGAAGTTTTATTTATATATACGCAGAGAGCAACGTACGATAGGATTATGCAAATAGAAGATAGCACAACATTTTCTTGTCAGCAATCACGGCAAAAAACACGCAATATTTAAAATCAGAATAAAGAAACTAAAATATTACCTGCTATTGTATTACCTTTATTGCAACCGTCAAATAATTTGCACTGTCAACAACCGATGTTCACACAGTCGGGTACGTGTGTCCTCTGAGGGTAAAAACTTGATATAAAATTTTGTGTACCTACTATAATTATGACGAATTCTTAACACATGTTTATTCTCACAATATTTTCACTCGTCATTAAAACAAGTAGACGTTAATCAATACTTACATAATATAAAGTAATTTTCAATTGGAGTTGGGCTCACGCACATGAAACATAGTAAAGAGCAAAAGAGCCATCGAGTAACTGGTATATAATTCCAGCTGAGCCAAATCTATGCATTAATCAAAATAATCAATAAATAATAAATGCACAATAACCCCTAAATCAGAAGACACAATTTAGTATTATTAATTTATTTGTCATGGCATTTTCGCAAAGTATAGGTACAATCTATTACGATTTTAAAACTCTAAAGCAAACATTTTCTCTTCGCGTTTTAACGCATCAAATCCTTTCGGACGAGAACGTACTATTTGTATTTCGCGTTAAGTTGTATTGTCTTGGTTTATTTAGCTTGTGCAATGCAAAGTCAACAACAACCTCAAGTGGTTTATCCTGACTTACTGTTGCTATGTTCACAATGACTTGCAAACGACTTTGACTTTGTTGTTGAATAAATATTAGTTGAATAAGATCATTTCTTCTGACTTCAGACTAATGTCCATAAGCCATTAAAATAATTTCGAACGATCGTCGAACAGATATAACGAAGACGTTTGAATGACGTGAACTTCAATGTTTACGTACACTGTCATTTCAAAAGATCCGGAATAATTTTGTAGTGGTAATATTTGTAGGTCCTTGATTTTAATTTATTAAATAAATGCTGTAATATGACAAATAATTAGAATCGATTTTTTGTAAAAATATGTTATTTTTGTTAACGTATTTAAATCAAGGATACAATATAATAGTATATTATCAACAAAAAAAGTTTCTCTTTCCTATCCAATCTATCCTATGTTTTTCCATTATGGTGTTACATTATTGGAATGTCAGCTTCCAGTGGCAACCATTTTGCCACTGAAAGCTGACATTCCAATACCAGATACCACTTTTTTTTTTCATGCTAATCTCTTAATATATATGTCTACATAATATAGTGTACACTATTAGAATTTTTTATTATCGCCAGAAATTTTATGATATAAAATTGAGCCATCGTTAGAAATAACGATAAAAATACAGGCAGCTCAAGTTGATATTGAGTCATTGAGTCCTTGATGTTATGAGAAATCATAACTAAGGGCAAAGCAAGGTATTATTACGATGAGCATGTATATTTGAAGAATCGCAATTTATATTCATTGGTAATTTTAGCAACTTTTGACTCCAACCACTTACATTTAACGTGATAACATATAGGTAGATGTAGTAGGTATGAATTACAGCAATAAATATGTGCTACATATGAATATTCTGTATTTAATTTTCAATGGCACTATTTCTATTCCGTGTAAATATGTTAAGTGTCAGAGGTCTCAAATCGAATCGGCCGGGTTCGATAACGGTGTTTATGTGTCTTCTGCTGACTTCGTAAATACGGAAATATATAACCTGTGTCGTAAGTTAATTAAGTATGAAAGTGTAATTAATGCTAGACTTTCCTATATTCATCTGGGGTCCAATGTTCAATTTCAATTAATTTGTCAATAAATTATCTAAACAAGTCATGACCTTTATGATCAATATAAAGTACATAACTTTATATTGTGATTGAAACAGCAAACATTTGATTGTATATGCAGTCTGGCTGATGGCAAGTGATCGCTGCCGCCCATGGACATTTGTAACACATCCCAAACAGAACTGTGCCGAGGAAAAGTTAGTGTAAATTAATTGGTTAAGAATATTAGTAACAACAGTTTGTGCAAGTTGGTTAGGTTAATAGGTATTAATTTAAGTCCGGTTAGTAAGTATTACTACCATTATAAACTGCCAAAAATCCGTTACTATTCCTATGAACAGAGGTGGTCGAATCATCTCACGCATAAGTGTATTCTCTAGTTCCTTATTAAGGACCTGTCTTGGAGTAACTTGCGGTCTCTATTGTATATATTTTCATATTTTTGGAATAAAATTAATTAACCTAAGTCCGCCCGCACTATGTAAAATTATCGGTGCCACCGCTTCTAAGATAAACATGTACCTACTGTAAAGTCTAGATTGATAGACTTCATGCACCACTAACACTATTATGAGGAATTTTTCACCTTTAAAATAAGTGATAATTAATTTCACAGGTGCCTAGGATTTGGACCCCAAAACCCTTAGTAGATCTGAGTAGGTACAAGAGGCCGAAACTCGTACCATTGGGTTTCCACAGAACCTATAAAAGAAACGTCATTGTATAATTTTTTTAAACTTGGATATTGGGCAATGACTACCTAACGTTAAAAGCTTCGTTATTTAATTCATAAAATATTAATAAGTACAAAAGAAACGAGTTACTTAGTGTCGGTTTTTATATAATATAATAATCTACAAAATCCATCAACACGTCTTCCATAATACCCAAGCGTGTTACGTTGGTAGTCATAAATTATTCTTAACATAACAATTACAATTTGCCGCACACCTTTCAGATAAATTCAGCGTACCGGCACGTGTCTACAGTACGTGTATGTGTAGCACGTACTTCAAATCTATTAATAAATCTCTTTAAATATAAGATGGCATTCATTCTTAAGTCCAAAACCGTCGGTAAGTCCTCACAACGAAATCGAGACGTGCGGTCAACCACACAGCCTCTGTCACTCCACACAACTAAAGGCAACACTTGATACTTGATAGCCTAGATTCTGCCGTTGATAACTAATTGGTCACGAGTATTATCTAATGACGTGCGGAATAAACCTGAACATGTTTGTCTGGGCCTTCAAAATAATGATTTTTTTAATGACTTCGAAAAAGGAGGAACTTCTATTTTCGACTTTTTTATGTTTGTTGCCTCAGAACTTTCGACTGGGTGAACCGATTTTGACGATTATTTTTTATTTAAAAGCTAATGCTTTCCATGTGGTCCCATTTCAATTTAGTCCACAATTTGGTTCTGACAATAACATCTATGAGAAAACCATATATGTCTTAAATTTGCATTAAGTATGTGCGTGATAATTGGACGAACAATTAAATATAACTGATATGATTCTTTTTTTCTTGGAAAGGATGTACTTCAAGGGTAGTTTGATGAGAGTTTGGTAAATTGAAGTCGGTTAATTTTTTTTTATTTTAAATTATTTGTAAGCTCAAATTATGTTTAGTAACGTCTATACCATCTTAAATTCAATCCAGTCAGTAAGTGCTTAAACAGTGAGATGGCAAAATATCGCGTTCTCATGCGAATAAAACTACAAATAAAGTGAGTATTAGAAAATAGTAATAATGCTTGATATTTAATCAAGCAATCCATTAACAAGACATTCACACTAGAGAAGTAAACATTTGCACAAATACGAAGTTGAAATCGAATGCTTCTTTTTTATAAAGTTATTTCAGTCAATATGGAAAAAAAAAGAAATATTAAGGTTCATTACACTTGAAGTCATTATTAATATACCTTTATACATTAATAAATATGGTCAAACGGAATATTCCACTAATTATTATTTGGTTTAGATCATCATTAAATGATCATTAGTCAATAATCTTACAAACAGACAACCATAACAAGTGCCTAATTACCTATTTAATCTTAATGATTGAAAGTAATGTAACTTTATTAAATTAATTAGATACTAGTTCTAACCAGTTAAAATACGAAACGACTATAGACTATAATTTCAAGTCAAATTATAATATACTTATAAATAATTCAATTAAACATTTAATTTAGAACAAGAATTAAAGTTTTCAAATTTCAAATAATTGACCTTTAACTAATTGTTTTAATATCAGTAAATCCAATTAATTTAGAAGCAAGCATTAAGGCTTTGTCTACACACGTGACAAACAGCGCTTGAATAAAAGTACTTAGATAGATTAGGTATATAGATTACGTATAAAAATCTTTCCCGAGATCTCAATCTAGCCTAAGTAGCATAATAGTGGCGCCCCTAGCGGCAAAAAGCAACCACTTTCTCATTAGTAACAATGAGGAGTGTCAGCACCACCTACGGATGCAAGGCAATTTTAAATATAGAACTTATCAATAAACAATGCTAAAATTGACCCAAAAGTTTATTTAAGCATAGGCAATATTAGTATCATATGATATTGGGATATCTAAAATCAATTAAATATACACCGGGTGATGAAAGAAGACTGACGTAGAAACCTATAGTCTGGCAAAGTTATAGAGACGGCGTTTTCATAAAATAATATTGCTAAATGTAGAGTAAGTTGTGTCTAGATCTACTGTTGTAAGAAATGAGGCGACACACATACTTGGCAAATCTCTCCACCTGTTTCTGCCAAGATACGTTTTACTATATTAAAATCAATAAGCCACGCCCTCAACCTAACTGTACCCACACGTCACATGTTATCTTATGCAACAAATATTGTAATTAGTCACACAATATTTTAAACCTAATGGTTACGCCTTTCTTGCCATTGTATATTTCAATATGTCAAAGCCAAAAAGCGAGTCTACTCGTAAGTGCACTCGTAA
>DWOP01000116.1:0-11387 GCA_018251135.1 Cephise aelius
GCTCTGCCTAGTTTGGGATCAGACGGCCGCGTGTAAGTTGTCCCATAAAGAAAAAAAAAGACGAAATCAAATGTTTCTATCGTTTCCAATTTTTCATATGCTCCAAACGTCATTGGCGATGTACCTGGCAGGTAATGCGCAACTGTACAAGTAATATGCTAGACTTATATAAAAAGTTTTTTCTCCTAGCTAACCTTAGTCAAAAGGGCGCTTTAAGGCAAAAATTCGCTATATCTATTTTGAAATTCATTAAGTGTATGTACCTTATAATGAAATAAGAAAATGATTGAATATGTGCGCCGAGGGATCCACCCAAAACTCAAAAATATGGCAAGGCGTCTCTAACATAAAAGTTTGGGGATCTCTGCCTTAAACTTACCTGATATTATCATGCGGGCGCGTATTAATTAGTTGCGTATCAGAAGTGGGTATTATAATGTTTGCGTCGAGTTGAAAACTCCCTTTACTGTGGTAACAGGGGTAAATTAACAGTGTAATTGTGAGATATTAGGGTTGAGGGTGTTAAATTGATTATCATACAATAAACAGTCAGTGGAACCGCGCACAGCCCCGCTTGCGAAGATCGTAACTGATCTACAAAGTTAAGCAAAGTCGGGCGCCGTCAGAAGATGTCTGGGTCGTCGGAGGACCGCTAGTGGCTGGATTTCATGCGTGTCTCCATGCTTCGAAGGGTACGTTATGTCGTCAGTCCTTTGTTAAACCTTGTCGATGGCCTTGTAGGCGGTCTGAAAACATTCGACATGGGTTGGCCACTAACCTTTTCTTCACCAACCCGCATTAGGGCAGCGTAGTGGAGTATGCTCCACGCCTTCTCGGATTGTGAGAAAATACATCAAACATTGGAACACGAAAAAGGTTGTAGCCAAACATTCCGTGACAGCCCAATGGTTAAGATTCCGGTCTCTTACGACTGGGGTCCGCAGTTCAAGCCCCAGGTATATTTAATTTTCTTAGTTATCTGTGTATTGTAAATTAATAATCACTAACTATTACGGTGAAGCAAAATATCGTGAAGAAACGTTCATACTTGAGAGTTCGTATGAATAAAAGTTCTCAAAGTTATGTGAAGTCCACCAATCCGCACTTGGCCAGCGTGGTAGACTAAGGCCTAGATCCTTCTCATTCTGAGAAGAGACTCTAATAACTATAACCTCCTCCTTATCCTCCCTTTGTGATGTCGATTGAAAAATAAGAATCATGCGTACAAACTAAAATTTCCTTGCATAGAGACATGGAGACGCTAGAAGGCACGTTATAAATGCATTGATAATATTACAAAGTAGCTAAAACGTGTAGGCGAAACCACGAACTGCTTAAGATCCTAACACCAGATATTTAAAGCCAAAGGCAAAGCTGCGAACCGTCTAATGAATATCGTAGCGAGTTTCAGTAAAGCTAACTACTGACTAAGATCGTTACTTGTAATATGAGAACAAGTTATACTAGTAACTACACCTTTAATAGAGTTTTACACGAAAACGAAACGTTACAACAACTTTTATAGTACGCGTATTCCTTCATACATAAAATTTTAGCAAAAAATACCGTCTTCAAATTTGTGCATATTTAGGACTTATATGGTACTTTCAGCTGTGATAGCCCAGTGGTTATGAAACCGGCCTCTAAAACGGGAGTCCGAGTTCAAACCCCAGGCCTCGGATTTTAATTATGTGCGTATTATAAGTAAACTAATATTATTGCGGAATGTATTCAATTTAATATCTAACGAGATTTTAGGATACCTTTATTGAATCCCCATATGATCCAGAGTCAGCGAAATCCATCTTGCAAAAGACATAACCAATAAGTTCAAACCTTGTCCTCAGGGGTACCAGGGAATTTGTTTTTCACCCCTGATCGGACAATCCTCTTTAAGCTTCATTTAAACTTTAATTTGTATTTTGACATTCGAAATCGAATACGATCACTTGCTCTATTCATCTACAGGTAGCTGAACTAAAGAAAGTTTAGGAACTAAAATTTTGTAATACAATCGATATTCGCAAATTCTCTCATTCTTTTCAAATGTCAAAACTCATACTAAGGGTAGTGATGTCCATGGGTAATTGAACACTCACTAAACTGCACTCGTATATTATAGAAAATATAGTCTGTATTTGAACCCGGGTGAACTCTAAGAACTAAGTTTGAAAAGAACTTAATAGTATTAGCGGTATTGAAGAGGAAATAACCTACGCTGTGTGCGGAAGTGACTTCATATCCGTGTTGATTATACGCTGGTTGGTGCAAGTAGTATAATATTATTAAGTTTATATTATATATACAACAAGTATTATACTTAGCCGTATGTATATATATATACCATAATATAGACTGGTCATCAGCTGAGCCGCGCTGTTTCCCTCGCCATTTTAATTTAAAGAGTTGTAGTGTGATGTTATGTAGCTTATTTCCTCCTACATGTGGCTATTACATAAAAATATTTTTCTTTTTCAAATCTGGCCAGTAATTCCAAAGATTAACGCATTTACATAAACATTACATTACATAAACAAGCTCTTTATCTTTATTATATTATCCAATAAATGAAAGTATAGATAGATTATAGCATAAAATATTCAGTTGTACGAACTGATTATATATCGTGTTGTTTATTTATTTAATGTTGTATCATACATACTTAAGATTTTTTATATAATTGTAATAGCGAACGAACACGTAGTCCAAGTTATTACTGCCGCTCGTGGACATTTCCGATCAGCTGCGAAAAGAATTGTGCCGAAAAACTGTTCCTGTAAAGTTAGTAGGTGTTAGGTGTTAATAAGAAAATTATTTGGTTAGTAATCGTCAGTAGTGAGACTACGGGAAGTATAACTGTTAGTCTTAGTCCTGCTAGTGTAGTGAGATATACGACATCATACAGCAAATATCTGAATTCATCACTTATCTAAGTGGCCGGAAATCGAATTAGGATCCTTATGCATGCTTATATCCCACGACTACGTGGATCGTCAGGCGTAGGGAAAAATTGTTGTGTTTGTTTTTTGAACAAAACTATTAGGTTTTTGAATTATGATCCGAAATACGTAAAGGGTCAGGAACCACGTAATTTTAGCTACGAGATGTCATGTGCAGCGTAGAGATTACAAGTGTCATCTGTTTGTGCGGAGACAGACAAACAGACCTCCTTGGAAGAATAGCACTTTGGAATAAAAATATGAACAGGTTTCATCTTCCATAAAAACAGGTTTGTTCAAAAGTTATAATATGAAAGAAAGAAAGAATGAAAACACATTTTTTTCGGACTTAGCAACTGGTACGAAATAAATCTCACAAAACGTAGACATCTTAATAAACTACCTAATCAGTTGCAAACAAGCAAGCAGTCCGCCTGATGGTAAGTGGTCACTGCCGCCCATATACGTTTGTGAGAACCTTCGAACATGACTATAACGAGAAGTTAGTAGGTTGTACATAAATTATGAATATTTGATATATTAGTTGAAGATTTCCACTGTACTCTGCAACTCCATTAATCCAGATGACAGCATCTGACGTGATCTAGGACACGTCATCTGGGAGTTAGACCACCTGTCGCCTGCAGAATGCCAAACTAGACTAACATCTCGCCGTCACACACTGTTCTCGCCGATGTACAACAGTTGATGATTGGAATGTAGATTCTTTGATCTATTAAGTAGGTGATAGAACTTATATCCTGTTATATCGAGATAATACTACCGTCATATCTACTGTCGTCACATACTAGTTGCTTTATGAGCGATTTGTTTTTCGTTCGGAATTTGTAGCTGCCGGTTTTCTTTACTACACCTCTATTCGAGATTTTAAAGTGACTAATTTCTATCAGTTGGACTGATAAGCTTATACGTAATTTGGCGACATTTCGTAGTTTGTAACGCGGAGATCTCACAGATCAGTCAGTTCGGAACTTGTATATATGCCAGAGACGCCATCTATTTTCAGTTTTTCTAGTTGGAAGGTCAGTACCATACTGCAATAGTATGTATGTATATTCAACGGTAAAGCAAAGGGGCGTGTAGTTTGAAGCTTGCAGACATAAGTATTATCTCTATGTGTAAAGTTATTCTCTGGCTTGATTTTTAATCCCCGACTAAAAAAAGGGGTGTTATAAGTTTAAGGGTCTGTATGTGTGTATCTGTCTGTGGATTCATGGAGCTCCAACGGGTGGACCTATTTGAATGCGGTTTTATTTTTTAAAAGCTTGTCTTATCGACAGTGTTGTAGATAAAAAAATATTTCTTGTGATCTGAAATGTAGTGGGTATACACATACATTACATATTTATTATTTTTTTAATGTTTTTATGAGTCGTTTATTTATTTTTTATGTAATTGTTTTGATCAAAGGCATCAGCGCCGAATTTAGATCGAGTTAAAGCCGCTAGACAACAAAAGGAAGAGTAAGCATCTTAGCTACTAAGTAATTTACTTCTTTCTTCTTACTAAACCTACTGAAATACATAGTAGTAACTAAACTACATGAAAGATTTACCGGCTTTCATTCCGTCGGTTTTATACTCTTGTCGACTTTATGTTATCATGAAACACTCTTGTTGAAACTTAGCTGGCTAGAGCTCCAGACTCAACATTGACTTAGCGCCGCGATGCTCCAAAATTACTCAATTTAAACTTATACTGAACTCATAAAGCTACAAACACGCTCATGAGATAACCAGGTAATAATTACGAAAAGTTTACAATGTTATAACGTACAGTGTGTTTTATTATTTGTTAAATGTATCAAGGTGTATACATATTTTCGCCGCTGACTGTACGGTTCGGCCAATAATTAAAATACATGTAATTGATTGGGGATAGCTTTTATTGTGTTTGGTAATTTATGCTATTCAACTTCCTTATAGATATAAATAATTATAAAAAAAACGCTTTCACAATCAAAGCCCCACGCTAGGATTCTGTGTGTCGTGGGTACCATGGACGAATTGTACGAACCCACCCACCACGAACCACCCAGACCCAGAACAGAAATATATATTCATCATTTAAATTTCGAACTGGCCGGGAATTAAATCTGCAACTAGTGACAAGTTTAGAAACAAAAGTTATCAAGTGATATAAGGGATATCAAGTGGAATTTTATCAAACCTTTGTCGAATAAATACGACTACCTACTGGTTTAATAGAGCTTAAAACTGACGGTATCGGGCAAATACAAGTGCATCCGAAGACATATCACGTAAGGGTTCTGATATCTTCTAATTCTTCTAATATCTGTGTCCCTATTGAAAAATGTTACAAGTAATATTTTTGCCAAAATTACTTTCTACATCAAAATACTTTAAAAGACTCAGATCTCTCGACTACTGCAATCGGTTTAAAAATATATTTACAATTATTGAAATAAGTGGTGAAAACAAATTTAAGTTACGCAAAACAGGCTGTCTAAACTGACTGTGTAACCCGATTATGCAGCCATAAAAACTTATTTTGGCAAAAATCAGACTTACACTCTTTTTCACTAGGGGCTAGATATAGCTTAAGTATAGTTAAGAATAGTGCACCTGAAACTTAAACTACCTTAACTTAACATTGACTCAGCACAACGTAGCGCAATTTGGCTTAATTTAAACTTGTGCTGGATTAAGAAGTTCCAAACAACATCGTAAGATACACGAGATCATATTGAGGAAGTTTATGTCCGTTAATTGTATTTATTAATCATATGGGTGTAACCCACATTTGACGCTAATGCTACTATATTCTTGTTTTAAAACTAGTATTCGTTTTAATTAACTCGTTCGTAGCTTCGCTGTAATAGCCGTAGTTAGGATTCCGGCCTCGGGGGTCCGGAGTTCAAATCCCAAGAACACACTTCTGATTTTCTCTAAGTTATGTCATCATCATCATCATCAACCCTTTTACTGTCCCACTGCTGGGCACGGGTCACCTCTTAGAATGAGAAGGATATAGGCCTTAGTCTACCACGCTGGCCAAGTGCGGATTGGTAGACATCACATACCTTTGAGTTTTTTTTTTGTAAGAACCCTCAGGCATGCAGGTTTTCTCACGATGTTCTCCTTCACCGTTAAAGCTACTGATAATTAATCTATAATACACACATAACTCAGAAAAGTCAGAGGTGCGTGCCTGAGATTTGAACCCCGGACCCCCGTGTGAGAGGCCGGAATCATAACCACTGGGCTATCACTGCTTACTAAATTATGTGCATATAATAAATTAATGACCACTTGCTTTAACGATGAATAAAAACGTCGTGAGTAATCCTATATGCCTCAGAGTTCTTACAAAAAAACATTCTCAAAGATATATGGAGTTTACCACACCGCTCTTGGGCAGCATGGTAGACTAAGGCCTAGATCCTTCTTATTCTGAGAGGAGACAAACTACGTGACACGTAAGTTACATATATTAAGATTTTAAAAATTCAAGCGCCATAAGTTTCGATATATACTTTTCACGATATTATAGCCTTTTAAGCCCCGACTGAGTCGTTGTTAAGCCTCATTTGCAATTGAGCCCCACCGCAGGGGCTTAAAACAAAATTATAGCGTTACTCGCATTGTTTCCGCATTTTTAATATCCGACGGATGATCCGCAAAGCTCATCTTTGTTCCAAAAATTTGATCTGTGCTAAGACTTTAAAGAGTTGAACTTTGACCCTCGGATTTTAAATTTTAAAAAGGGGATAATGAACGCGCTTTAAAACTTTGTGTCCGTTTGAAGTTTGCTTAATTAAAAATGTCCGTGTTTAATTAAATTCCTCATTCTTATTAAATGATTTCTCAATTGATTATTTTTTTACTACGTTTCGATTAAAATTATAGTTACTTTACAAATAATTTCAATTCCTGTTTGTCTATTTTAAATTATGCAATTCCTTTTTAAGGTGATTTTTAATCATTCATCATTCATTATTATACTATAATTTAGTAACATTTTATTGTATTTTAAGTTCATTATACGTTACGTCAAAATTCTGAGATGATATGAAAGAGAATAAAAGTCTGCAAGCACCATTGTTTTTTATGAATATGCAAGAACTATATTTTACAAATATACAGTACCTACCAAATTTTCCATTTTATGTATCATCTATTTATCTAGGTATACTAACATCATCAGCATCATCATCAACCTTTTACTGTCCCACTGCTGGGCACGGATCTCCTCTCAGAATTAGAAGGATCTAGGCCTAGTCTTCCACGCTGGCCAAGTGTGGATTGGTAGGCTTCACATACTTGTTTCCTCACGATGTTTTCCTTCACCGTTAAAGCTAGTGATAATTAATTTACAATACGCACATAATTCAGAAATATCAGAGGGTCGTGCCTGGGGTTTGAACCCTGGACCCCCGTTTTAGACGTCGGTTTCATAACCACTGCTCACATAATCTTATATTAACATAATAAAGCTAAATTGTTTGTTTGAACGCGCTAATCTCTGGAACATAATGGTCGGATTTGAAAAAAGTCTATTTATATGATAGCTAAGTATATGAGGAAGGGTAATAAGGTCTATACTATTACGCTACAACTCTTTGAATTAAAAAGCGGGTGAATCCGACGGGCACAGTTAGAGGTTCATAAAATACAACGATTTAAAAGTTTATGTGACTGATGACAAAAAGGATAATGTGTACTTAGTAATAGGGTTCCTTCCTGTACGGGATCCTAACAAAGAAAAAATCACTCTGTGTACAAATTTTTGGGGTTATCCCCAAAATTCCAATTTCTGAATATCTCTTCATCTATTCACAAAACACTTTTTGTTACACAACCGCGCCTGCCTTTATTGTATCGCAGTTTCTCTAGAATTTTTATAGGAAAATATTTTTCGTCGTAAATAAGAATAGGGCGGCATCCGGGTTGTGCCCTTAAAATTTTACGAGCCGAGGTTGGGAACAAAGTTCGATTCCCGATGCTGTAAAAGGTAACGTTGGCTTGACGGGAGGTTGAAAGACTGTATTTTGATAGTCAGTGTTATGTTGTAAATTACACAAATGTTATATTTCAAGTTTATCTTGCTGCTATCTGTACTCTTGCCTACATTTGAAAAACAATAAAATGCAAATAATATCCTCGCTTTATTCTACCACTATTGAACCAAGGCTTTTAAACTCCCACGTGATTGTAAACTTCGAAATTAACATTATGAAACTCGATTAATACCATTCCATTCTGCTATGATCTGATTTGCAATTTTCGACATGCGAACATAGTCTGACTTCCTTCTGCGGAATCAGCGTATTTTTAATACGAATTGAAAGCGATCAATTTTCAGGACTTTAAAAGCCATTTGTTACCTAATTCATATTTCCTGAGCCTTTTAAAGGCATCAACGTTATTGTTTTATCAAAATACTTTAGTTTTTAACATATGCTAACTTCAGGAGCATTTGTACGAGTTTGCAGATTCAATATTGAAAAACGTTTCCGACCTCCGGATTAAATATATTGTGCTGTCAAATTGTAGTTAACAAACTTGTCACATATTTACGAAGATACTAATATAGGAGCTTATTTTTCAGTGTTAAATAAAATTCGTTACCGAACCACGTTATTGCACACATCTATTGACAGGGCTATTTATTTCCCATTTCATAATAATAATCTTTAAATGGATCTGTAATCTTTAATAGGAAAAAGAAAAGTATCTGCGACGTTTCAACCTCTGCTCAAAAACTCGTACGGTGTCGAGTTGAAAATGAAAACATTCCTATTCGTTTAGAGATTTACATCTTCTACACAAATTATATCGAATCTACACAAAAATACTCATACACTCGGGCATTCTAAAATACGGACCCACAAGGTTAACATTTGAACTGAACTAAATTTCAAAAGACCGAATAGGTCACAATAACTTCCGTAGTTTTTAAAAACGTTCAAAATTTATAGGTTCTAGCTTGTAAAAGACAATTTAGTTTAATGGCCACCCGATCTAAATGCACTAGATTTCTACTACAGTCTAAACCAATCCCCAAATCCATGCGGAGACATACATCACGTTAATTTAATCCTACTGTTCCCGCATCCATCATTTACGGAATGTTGGGCCAACCCTTTTAATTTATAGTGGTGCCCCCGGAGGCCGCATTTTCATTAACGAATGCTATCGGTTTTCGGGTTAAGTTGGCATTCGTATATCGAGGGTTCGAGTAGTTTTATTAGTCAGTCGGATGTTAGTTAATTCATTTGTGCGCATGGGGAAATCTTCGGCAATTATATTAGGGGAGTTTTGCGAATCTTGTGTAATAGTTTTATGAGCTTCCTTGAATAATAAAGCTTTATACTATTATGTAAAAAATGTAAACTTGTGTAAACTGGACAGTGATAAATCACAATGGTACCTAAAATAAATATACGGCTATAAATATCTATAGATATTTGATTCAAAATATACTAAGGCTCACGATAGCTTCAAGGGCTCATATTCTGTTGTAGGTTAATATACCTTACAGGGCTATAGGTACAGAAATATGCAACACGGCGGCTCTTCATCAATTAACCTGAAAACTGCAATGAATCTTAATAAAACAAATATTTTTTACTTCTCATTAATTTTCAGGGACTGTTTAATCAAGTAGATTCTCAACCTGCTTCATATGTAATTTTTTTAATACTTCAATTTATTTGGGATCTACTATAATGTATGCTAAATACTAATAGCGGACAAATGCGTGTCGGAACACACACTAAAAGGTTCCGTGGTCAAGATACATTACATTAAATTTAGGACGCTAATTTGAAAATACGCTTGCGTAATAGAAATAGTTAGAAATTCCGAAGAAAAATTCTTGCAAATCTTCGGAAAAAATGTTTGTGAATTCTTAAAAATCCTAATTAATGTAGCAATCATAGGATAACGGTGCGTGAAAGGTTCAATAATAATTTACTCACGCACATACACTATAAATGAATATAATGTGTTTGTCGTAGTGTGTGTACAGTATAATGATACGAAATGTCCGAGCTTAATCCCTTAATCCCCCGGTCCCAGCAACCACGCCACGCAACTACTGTAACCATGATTTTATACGCGCCCAGAGAACAATTATCAGGTTCCTTAATATGCGCAAGATTGACACAACTTGGTAAACAAAGGGAAAATTTGTAGCATTATCCACGCTTCTGGTTCCTAATATATGAAGCTGAAAGACTCGTGAAGCTTACGTAATATAAGATTATGTTTTCTTAGGACAGCATGTGCCGCTGCGTTCAAACGTCAAATCGCATTTCAATGGCGCATATGTACAAGCCTTATTGTAAACCATATTATACAGGTTATACGACAAAACTATATAATACCGTTTGTTAATAGATAAGTTATACATTATATTGAATCGTTAGCTTAATAACGAAGAATTTAAACACGCGCAGAACATATAAATTATGTTATACGTTCCATTTGCAATTATTTGAAAGAATTGCCTTCTTTGATATTTGTGTTATGTATTTGCGTTAAAATAACAATTTCATAAATATATACTGTCTGTGAAAGAATTACATTTAATTTTTAATATTAATTACATTGATATTACTTTTACTGTGCATATAATCGTTAGTATTAATTAAGCAGAACCTTAACATTTACTATTAGTATTAAAAATATCCCCTTATCATACTTACATTTATAATTTTATCCACAAAATCCTGTGAACATGGTGTGCCGCGAAGCAAATATAAATGTTAATGATTTAATTAGGCCAACCGGTGGCAGATTATGGCAAAGCTTTAGCGAGCTGACGTGGCCGGTAACGAAATTACCTGTTAAATAAATATTTCCTTTTAAGACGAACCCGTGTTGAATGAAGTGTGATGAACGCTTGATGGTGGAAATAGGCAGACCTTTTCTTATACTAAAAGGGATTTGATCAATTTATGTGGGTTTAAAGGGACGTAGTGGAACATACCTGCTCTCTAGTTAAGAATGTAATTGAAGTTATTAGTATTTATTTAATTTGCATATAAAGCTTTTCCTATACAAACTGACTTATTATTTGAAAAATTTAGATTTCTCATTAAAATTACTAGAATTAATTTAAAATTCTAAATAGTTTTGTAGACCGTCTTACAATATTTTTCAAAAGCACAACCTCAGAGTTACAAATAAAAGACAACATCCGCATTTCCGACTGAAATATAGAAATATCGTAATGTAAAACTGTATTTCTTTTTATTATTTTCAGGTAAGCATTTATGAAAATACGAATTATTCAACGGAAATAGCGAACGACTCGCAATAAATGTAAGTTACTAATATCAATCTCTTATTTTATTTACGACTAGCAATCGCCCGCGGCTCCGCCCGTGTAAAACGCAAGGAAAGGTCAAAATTTTGCCGTTTTCGCAATATTTTTATTGCTGATTCTCTCCTATTCATC
>DWOP01000117.1:0-11383 GCA_018251135.1 Cephise aelius
GTTCCGATTCTACCGTTAACAAATTCATCATTAATATATAGTTTTGCCCAAAACCAATTTGATAACATATAGATGTAGATATGATTTACATTTGAATTGGAGTAGGTACCATTGCAATTTATCAAGATAGGGGAGGAGTTTTAGTACTATAAACGTGAAGTAAATGACTTGGGTTTACGAATTTGCTTTTTATTTATTACATCATAAATTTTTATACTTTAGCTTTTTCTAGCTATCAATTGCGTCTTGCGTGTTCATAGATACTTCTTAAAGTTTTATTTCAAGCATTTTGCAATACTAACCTAAATTTTAAACTGGAAACTAATGTTCAAAGTGAAAGCAAGAGCTGAGTTTAGAAAAATCTTAATAAACTGTTTAATTTACCTTAGCTAAATTCTTCCGGCCTTTAGGTGCACATGATCCGAGCATTGACGTGTAACGTCTACAGTCATATTTCTATGTGTTTGGAATAACGTACAAACGTACAGTTCACCTGATGGCATATGATCCCTGCAGTTATTAGACATCTGTGTCAAATCTCGATTAGTAGTACAAAGTAACTATTAGTCATTTTAAAACCCCAATTTTCCGCCTACTACTAAATATTTAATTGTAAGCAACTACGTAGTACTTGTAATATATTGTTATCTGTTACACGTTAGGCTCAACAAGAGCTACGTTGGAAATATGCAAATGTATACAGTTTACACGTGGTCGAGTCTCGCCCTTCACATATGTTTACACGCATGGACGATTTCATATTTCAGGCAACGCGTTTGATGAAAAAGCAGTTTCTAATTTTGAAAAATGTGTTCGTATATACAGCAAACATCTAGCGTGTAATTAGCTCCGCGGGGCCTATACCGCCTATAAAGGGTTCGCTTGGTTGTTAGAAGCACAAGTGAGGCGACGGCAGGAATTTCCCTTTTTGTATTGAAAGTGGTGTTTCCCCTCACTGAATCGAGTGTCACACGAGTACGCCAGAGACAAGCATTGTGTGGTAATAGAGATGTCTAGATTTTCATTATTAATATTCTTAATTTTACATTTGATTTTATCAATTCGTTAATATTAAACAGAACTTAATATGTTATGAAATAATTAAATCAGAGCAGATAAGTGAGAAAAGTTTGTAAACGATTTATATACCTATACTACTAGTGCTTGAAATTCGACCAAAATTCATTGAAATTTTCACTTTGAAGTTTAATAAAGTTCGTTTGTAAAAGAATAAAAATCTATATATCTAAATATTCAAATGTTATCTTTCGAATTTATATTAATAAAATTATATAATCTAAACCAATAAAGTGCCGCGGCTAAGCGTAGATACAGATGTAGTACCAACATTAAGACTACAGGAAAAACTTTTGTTGGGTTTTTTATACATTTTGGACAACAATTCAACGAATTCAAACAAAACTAAGCTTTTATTATTATTTTTAGCGAATAGCGAACAAAAACTACAGTAAACATCAATAGCTGGGTGGAGCCAGCGAAACGTAGATGGAGATCGCCGCGATTCCGCCACCGCGCCATTGTCTCGGCTTCGCGTCTGTTTTTTACTCCACTTTTTGCTAACTTAGATTATTCATGTCAATTACTCAATAAGAAACACGAATAACGAACATGATACCCAAAGAGATATTGATGCGATAGGATATTCACTTTAAGTTAATTAATCTTTAGTTGTATCTCGAGCAAATGAAAAGAAGGCATTAAATTTAATGGAAATGGCACGAAAGAAATAGTAGCTATAATAATAAAATTGTATTTAGTCAATGCTAAGTATTTTACATAAATGACTCCTTTATTACGGATGCATTTATGTAACCGCAATAAACAATAACAGGCACGCGGTGTGACCAATAATAATTTATCAGAATGTCTCTGTTATGCCAGACTCCATAAACGTGGAGCCTAGGCTTAACCGCATGGGAGTAGGTAAATGTATTTGTACGTCGTAGTCATAATTTAAAACGGGTTGGTCCGATCTTATACGTATTTTATAGTTAGAGCTCGAAACAGATTATCATGGATTTTCTACAGAAACTTATTAATACCTGTACTTACTAAATTTTGGTGAGAATTTCGGATAATAGGACGATAACAATGTATTTGTCAGTAGTCTATACAAAAATCGATATTTTTCAATCATTTTTAGATATGTTAAGATTCTACTAAGAATATCCACTAATATTGTTGAAAGAGCTAATTAGTGCAACTTCGAAGTGGACTAACTAATTGGGCTAATACTGACACCTACTAACAGGACTAACTTCCACTCCCAACTCCCATAGTTACTTTACTAAGAACTACTGACGAACTAATATTCTTATTAACATCTAATATTTACACACATTAACAGTCTTCGGTATAGTTGCATTCGTGGTTGATCGCAAATATTCATGGGCGGCAGGGGCCACTTACAACCAGGTGGACTGTATGCTCGTTTGCTACTTCGAATGAATAAAATCAATAAATAATTGTAGAATCACAGACAGACGCTACAGTATACAAAATACTATTGACTACTGCATGGGACTTCGTCCTTGCATGGTTTAAATCGGTTTCGGTCACAATGCAAACAGCTCTTGCGCGTTTTGTGGGGATTTTGAGGGACGGATTAAATTAAAACGATCTGTAGTCACGTTTTGTGCTAATCATAGGTTTGTTGTCTTTATTGTGCATGCATTTTCCATAGTATATTTCATGATCACAGTGCTAATTGAATTAGCGTATTTATCACATGAGAAATACTAAACCTGTTAATGTGCCTATTGGTTCAAAACATGTTACTGTCAATATTATCGTCAATTTTGCTTGAGAATATATATTATTTGAGTATATATTAGTATACTATTTACATAGACAATTGATTATTATTTATTATTATTCACCATTAAGAAGTTCCAAGTGGTTACATATAATTCAGATACGTGTTATATTTAAATCAATTCATAGATAGGTTTCTTTTCAAACTGATGTTACTGACATACAAATTAATAGAAAAAAAGTGTGTTTTAAAAAAGGAACATCCTTCTATAACTGTTATGTAAGATATTATTGAGTCGTTTATTTTTGTATGCAGTAAACGACAAATCGTTTCACGAGAATTTATACACATGATTTGCACGCATATACTTATGTTAGATTTAGATAAAGTGTAGGTACGATTAGTCCATTCTTATTCTGATGCAAATGATACAAACGAAATACGTTGTCGCGTGTAACTTACATAAACGTTTAAAAATAACATCCACTTAAATACATCGTAAACCAACGGTCTTGTCGGTGTTATCACCAAATTATGTCATAAGTATATTAAACCACCCGCGCATTTCGCTGTTACGATAACGTTTGACTTTAATTTTTTTATTAATATTAACGACAGTGACCTAAAAAGAACAATATACGAATTGTACATTTCATTCAAACTACTATTATTACCGAAGAATGCTGGTCTATACTAATATAACAAAGCAAAAGAGTTTGTACGTTGGAAGTTTTGGAACTACCGGTCGGATTCAAGAAATATTTTTGTATACGATAGCTATATTCGCGAGGATGGCTATAGGGTATAGGCCATTACGCTATTAATATAACAATACGCTATTCTTTAAATTAAATGGCAGGTAACCCCGCGCGTTTCAGCTAGTATGTTATAAAACTTCTTAAAATAAGATTTGAATTAAATAGGAGCATTTAATGACTTGGCGAATAGTTTATTTTAGATAGTCGGTATTTATTTGAAAACTAGTTGTTTTATAACTTTTTTGTATATAATAAATGATTAGATGTGAATTTAAATAATGAATTTATACATCTGTTCTGGTTCTCGGTGCTGTGCAATTGTCGATTGTGTGTCCATGGCACCCATAACACAGGGAATCCTAGTGTGAGGCAATGAGTGTATAAGCATTCATTCTTTTATTTATATTAAATTTACCTATAGATGTTTTTATAGGGTTACACCCGAAAAAATATTTAATGTGTGAATAATTTATTTCATTCTTCTTTCTGGTTAATCGACAACATCTTTCGTGTATATTTATTTCTATATCTATTGCTTTATGCATTTAAATTTATTTTTTGTATTTTATCCACTTAATATTTCATTAAAATAGTCTTAAAACGTATGCGTACCTACTTAATTTTAATAACTGACGGCAGAATAAACTTCGCAAAGGTCTTCTATGTAAAGGGCTCGCTTATATTAGATGATGCAATGGTTTATGTATTTATCTGTAAATCTATGGAGCAATATATCACTGCTTAATCAAATAACAAATGAACGGGGCGTCCGGATTTGTGTCAGGCCAAATAGCCCGTGTCAATTGAACTTATTAAATTGAATTTACTCTATTTGTTGCACTCTGACATAAATGATGAGTTATGACTACAGTTTGACTTATATTATTTTCGTGGTTTCTCGTTCGTGGTTATTCGTTTAAATACGTTAACGTAGTCATGTAACAAAATATGGTGAGAACCATATTTCATAATCTTCTTTATCTTGGGAGATTTTTTTCTGTACCCAGGTTATTGACGGTCTTGAGATTCTCTGTGATTTTTACTTTTTGAGATAGGAATTTAAACCAAGAAAGTTGAAACAAATGTATATATTGTTTATAATAACTATAAAATTTTTAAATAATGCACTTCAAAACAAACAAATCATTTGTTAAAGATGAGCTTACTAGCGTTAATTAAATTATAATAAACTCTACAAAAACAGAAAATGAAACAAATGTTTGAAAATAAACAAACAACATAAACCACGCACTTAGCGGCATACGTAATTTATTATGAGCTTCAGATATTATCAAAGCTGCTGCAGTAATCAGATGCTATCTTATTGCACATGTGAAACTTAATACAGTCGTGAATCATGATCTCTTTGCTACATTGGACAAACAAGTTAAGGTATTAGCAAAATTCAACTTAAATCCTTCAAATTTGTTCCATAAATGTCAGTTATGATTATTTTTTAAGCCGTGACGTTGAGCCACTCCTGAAAATGCTTATGTATCTACGTTATGACGTGATGAAGGCCTTGACTTGTGGAATAACTTAGAATAAATTAAATAGCTTACTCGGAACCTGTTGGACGAGGTCTCTCTGATAATATTTACATATTGCACCTTTGATACTTAACCTTTATGAAACATCGTTAAATTAAGGTTAAATAAAGTTTTATATAATTAATACATACCTAACCAATAATGATAATCTTATTAATTTGCAATCATATCTTGTATTACTTCCTTAAATGTTGCGTTCTCCAGGAAGTTAAAATTCCATTATCCGTTCGCGTGAAATTTATATTATTAGCAGGAGGACAGGCTCTGCATTATATCACAAAGTATATCCTATATATTTCAGTAAAATTTTCAGTTGCCTTTGGATTATAGATTCACAAACGAAATAATAAATCGAATCTCGTGCACTTACTCTGCATAAAGGCTGAATTCGAAGCGACATAGCTTTAGTACATTCGTCAAGAAAATGGAGTCTGGGGCAGATTGAATTTTTGTTGTGATACGCGACACCACAGTATCTTTCCAGTGACTTAATACATTCCTCCATTTGCTTATGTATAGGGTTAAAGACATATATGCATAATGCACTGTAGATTAATATTAACATTCAAATTTTATTGTTTCAGAATTGCAACTATGAAGAAAACAAGAAGCTATACGAGTGGTTGGTGGGTGATACTACTCACAGCCACCCTGGCAGCTCCAGTCTTCAGTCAGGCTGGGGTAGGGCTTTACAATGCAAGATTAAAACAAATTGTGACCTCGAGCACTTTACGGTGGGCTAATTTGAAGAAAGAAGCTATGGAAAACTATGTGGTTGGAGCCCACTCTGAACAAGGTAACTTATTCAAAAGGCTTCGGCTTTTTATATAGTTTAAGAAGCAAACGAGTATGTCTATCTGACGACAAATAATCTTTGCCAAATCACAACACAAGCAGCTCACGTATAAATCGAAAAGACAGTGGTGGTGAAATCACTAAGACTTTTATCACTTACAAACTTATCGTGCATATTATCTACCTATGTATACCAACTATATAACCTACAATCAATTGTTGTCTAATATACATTTTTTTTCTTTAGGACCCATTTACCTGTGCCGAACCCGCCACGAAGGCGATATGCTTCTTGGACAATTGCGCCCCGATTACACGTCGTGCGCCGTATCAGGTACTAAAAGTTACAACGTATTTGAGGTTTTGGAAAATATTGAAAACGCCTCCCTAATCATTTGGGAACCTTGGGCCAAATTCAACTCAAAACCTAGTGGCGCAGTAGCTGTAGACTCTTCGCTTGACTCCGTGTTTATAGGCCGAATAAAATCTCAGGGTGGATTTTCACATAACATTGGAAGAATAATCTATGAAAGCACTCTTGGACAACTTATTGCATTCGATGAAAAAAATAATGAATTAGTGGAGAACAGCGGAGAGATTTTGGTTGAAGTAGAACCAGTCAGCTACAAATTAGAAAACGTGGAGTTGGATCTTGATACACAACATGTGCGACAAGGAGATCCTCAAGTGTTCGAGGAACGTATATTAAAAAATAATGACGCCGTAGCTGCAACAGTCATAACGGAAATCGAATACAAATTCAACTACAGCTTGTCTTGGGGACATGGGCATGGCATTGCTATTGGTTTAAATACCAGCATTGAGATGAGTAATGGAACTATGGTTCCACAAATCGAATGGGCTAATCCATATACTGAAGAGAAAAAGGAGTTATTTAAATTGGAAAGATACTTAGAACCAGGCACGGCGTGTAATGTAACATTCAGGGGGAATAATACAGATCGTGACGTTCAGTACACCGCTAAATTGATAACATTTTACAAGGACAAAGATTTCCGGTCAAGGCAAATGAGAGGTGAGCGAATTGAAAATACTGTGGAAGTGGAAGCTATATACGGAGAAATATACTACTTGGCTAATAACACTCTCGTACCGACAACGACGACGACCACTACAACCACGACGACCACGACAACAACAACCACGCGTGCGCCCGAAGTTATTCAAGCGGCACCAGAAAAGAACGACGTTGGTATGATAAGGGATGTAATAATGGGAGACAGCAGCGAAGATATGGTAAAAGGGCCGCCGACCAATGAGGAAAATATTAATAAAGCAGTTATCGGAGGTCTCGGCAGCAGTCCAAGCAGCGGAGTTACCTTTACAGTCTCTACATTAACGTTAATAATCTCCATTTTCTCGCTTCTACTGTAAAATGTTTAACTATTATATAGCTTTCCCTGTAAATATTGAATCAGAAGGTATCATTGAGTTATCTCAATTGCTTGACGTTAATCGGTACATGTATTGGCAAAGTTTAATCCTGTTATTTATTGGTCGTTAATTATTCATGGTCAAAACAAAAAAATCTTTCTCTTATATTATGTAAATACGAAACTTTTGATTATTAATACATTCCTTATAATTAATTCCATTCCAATTTGTAAATTGAGGCGCCAAAAGTAAAGACATAGATGAGCACTTGAGTGTAAATATAATTGTATATAGTTTACGAATATAGAAGTCGCAGAGCGACAGCAAAGAACTTTGTCGTTACTTTGTTAAAATTGGGCCACATCGCAGCCTGAGATAATGAACATTGTTACCAGTAACAATATAATTTGCAGTACATGTTTAGTTAAAATCTAAATAAATCTGCCACACAATGTTGTGACACATGATTTAAGAATAATAAAAAGACAATTGAAGAAAACAAAACTTATTATAATAGTGTCAACTCGATTTCAGGAATACAGCTACTTTATAATTTAGGAGTATAAATAGGAGGAGTTTCTCAAACCTATGATGAGACCACTTAGATAAAATACGGAGTATCATATAGGCGCTATGGAGAATAAATATTCTATTACATTCTACTACGTTAGTTAGAACACAGAACAGATTGAGGATCTCCTCCATTTTTGAAGTCGCTAAAAATAAAGAATTAACTGTGCTATTTGTTAGGTTACCTGCAACGCTTACAATTATGTACAATTTCAATAGAATAAATAAATAGTAGTAGATAAAAAGTTTTATAATTCAAACAGATAATATAATGGATTAATATTTAAATATGGGTATCTTTAAAATTCAAAAGTTCTGAAGCAATACCCTTTAATTTTTTTTGACAGGCTATCAAAGTAAAGCTCATGTACACTAATGAGAATTACCTGTACGGGCCTACACATATAAAAACATAGGAACTACATAAGATTTTGTCTATTTAGTATAATATGTAGACGAAACATATGTTAAAAATAAAACAGTTAATCTAGAAACGAGAGCGCCAGTCGAGTGCAAAGCAAATGTTGAAAATCTACTTGTGTGATGCTCGACAGAAACGTCGCTACAGATCAGTGCAGTATACTTTATCTGGTTATGTTTTCTTCTGTGGGATGAATACATTTCGGGGTTTCAGGCGGTATTTGAGATGAAAAACTTTAAATAAATAAAATACTTTAAAATTTGATATGATAAAAATGATAAAACGATCAGGATTCACTGCATCCATTCAAGCGTTTTTGTATTACACTTTTAGAGAAATGAATTAATGGAATTTGCTCTGATCCATATTAAAGACATATTTGACAAACTTCTCAATAGCAATCTGCTGAAAGATTGAAGATTTGATGGACTCGTGATTTGATGGTCCAGCACTACAATACGTGTATTATCATTCATTTCCGATTCCTAGCGCGAGGCCGATGATCAAAATTGGTCGATTTATATCATTTGTTTATGTGAAGATTTAAACTAGCTGTTTATAAAGCTAATGAAGATACCTATTACCCTATAAAAGTCGGATAAATGTGGCAAAAACGGACAGCGTAAGTCATAATAAGGTTTATTTTTCTATACGAAACCCTTAAAATGACGAAAACACCTTATAAGTAGTTACAGGACCTTTTACCGGTTCATAATTAGTGTATGTTAGTAATTTTATTTAATTGCTTCAGATTTGATATAAAGATTAAAAATATTTATCACATGTCTTAACGCCTCTTATACTGAACACCCCGATATTAAGAACTGACATTACAAATGAATTATATTTTAATCCGAGATTTCAGCAAGTCCTGTACATTATAATAGAACCGTCCTAGAGTTTAAGGCGCAAGTAAGGTAGAAGAAACATCTGGCGAGGAAGAAACATGAACGCGAAGCCTGTTTATCTATTTTCATACAAATTGTAGTCACAGGCGACAAAGAGGTACGCACGCCGGTGCTATATATTGCCTCTTAAGTTTTATGTCAAATACCTAAATAACTCCACTTGTTTCGTTCTCGACCGATGCGTCTTCCGTCTGATCCACTAATCATTTTGTTATTAATAAATTCGCGCAATCAAGCAGACATAAGCATATCTTTTCAGTACCTCCTTTTATAGTTTTATAATGCCTTTTAATTTGTTATTTTTAATTGTAAGTTACAAGAGTTTAAATTCCAGAATTAAAAGATATTATTATTTTAAAGCTTTTAGCATTAGATTATGATATTTAATTTATTTTGTTTTCGTTAGGTATAGATTATTTTTGTGTTAGTATACTACAATGACATAAATTACAAATGCGTAGTATAGTGCAGTTTTACATTAAATATGTTCCTATATGTCGTTGTGCTTTGACCAAAGCACATAAGCCGTTTCGATAGTAGTCGAACGTGTATAATCTATATTGAACTTTATTTGTTAATAACAATTGGCAGAGTGTTGCTTGCTATGCATTCATAGCTCTGCCCCGCTTACACGATTCGTACACTGTCAGACAGTAATTGATGAACTAATAACAGCGCGCATTTAGAGTGCAACTTTCCCATAGTTGTAGCAACCTATCGAAGTGTCCCGCGCTTCTAAGATTGGTCCATAGCGCAGATACACCTGGAGCACTTATTTTCTATGTAAAACTGTACGTCAAATAATACTAATTATGACTTTGTTATTTCATTGCCAAAGTTACATTTTATCTCAACTATTACTAATATTAGTTTAAAATCTGTAATCGATTTTGTTTTATGATATATCCCTCCGCGTGAATTAAAACTTGATTAATTTAACCAACACATCGACTGACCAACACAATTTAGACAACGTCCAAAATATCAACTTGTATTGAACGTAACAAAATTGTTTGTTTTTGAATAAACTAAAAAACTTGTTTTCAATGATAAAACTGTTTTTCTTCAGAATTATTGTAATTTTACCATAAATAATTATTATCATTTGCTATTAATTAATTATCCAGGACAACATTAAATTATAAACATTGATGTAAATCGTAGACGGTATTAAGGGACTAAGGTGATAGTTACACAAGACAATCGTAATTAATGTAATGCGGCCCTTCCCGTTTGTCTAATTGTGTTGTTTGGACATTAAGTACAAATATTTCTCCTCAGTAGGTGACCATGATCTAAGAAAAAGTGGCAGCTGAAAGTAATAGAATATATAAACATGTAATAATTTAGAAATGCAGTTTATTGTTATTATATTACATAATTTAATAAGTTTCAGATTCAACAAATGACATGTGTTTATATAATTATCTGTAGTATTCGTAGTAGGTTTGAGTAACGCCAGTGTTTTAAGCTAAGTCAGTACGAATATGTGAAACTTTGTAGTAACCAACTTGAGTGTTCAAAATAAATATATGAGATAAATCTATGAATAAAGATATGAATTAATAAGTCAGAAATCTTTCCCACAGGAAAGTATTCTGATTTGTTTGAGAAAAAGACATGGATAATGTTACTAATCCCAAACAACTGTGTAAAATTGTGATCATTTGAAAGGCGTTTGAACAAAAACATTTCACAACCGAGAATAGTATTAAATGTGTGTAACGCCAACGATACGTGTAGTAAGCTGGCGTCTTAGCATGCTATAAACATCTATCATTATACCGGTAATATTGAAACCTGGGGGGCGAAGAAAGCTCACTAAATACTACTTACTGGCTTGAAACACTGGATACGTGTAAACGCGGCATAAGATTATTGTCAAAATTGCTTAGCTATTTGTGTCGATGTGTAAAGAAAGTGAATGATATTTTTGTATGGGCATACAGATAGTTTCAATGTAAGTTTACGTCTGTAAGGATAAGTGGAATTAATGCATATGATATTTTTACTATTATGAACGTAATCGATCAAAATAATGATCTGTTTACTCTTTATTAGTTCTCTTTCAGTATTTGTCGCAGAATATTATAATTTAGAATTTTTGATATGTTTTAAAAAGAATCTCATAATTGATTTAATTATAACCTGTATCCCACCTAGAATAACGTTATTGCATAAGACTATTAGAATTCTTGCAAAATTTGTTT
>DWOP01000118.1:0-11333 GCA_018251135.1 Cephise aelius
GTTACAATGACATTTCGTAAAAGTACACTCTCATTTTTTTTCATAACGCACCGAAAGTTCCTGAAAAATAAAATACACACTACTATACTGTATTTCCTTTACAACATTAAAATATATTTTTATTTATTTGATCCTACCTAGTGAATAAAATAAACAAACAACAAGATTACACAACACATCTAAACACATCTAAAATAGGACCATATAAAAATACCTATAAACGGAATATAATGTTGCGGCTAGCTAAACACGAACGAATTTGCGGATATGGCACCCATTTCCTACGTCGATAATGTACCAACGTTATTTTTGAGATGATCACATCACTCGATTAAAGTGTCTTGTTTGAGACAAAGTTTTATAAGCCTTATTACATTGTGCAACCTAGGTAAAGGAGAAAAATCTCGAGAAAATAATTTTTGAACTTCACTTGACAACAAGATACCGGACTATACACTGTAGTCAACGCGTTATAAAAAAGCGGCCAAGTGCATATCGGACCATGGACTGTAAAGGGTTTCGTAGTCGGGATCAACATTAAAATGACTAACAAAAGACACGTTAGTATTTCTTAATAGCTCAGCCAAAGAAACATTAAAATTGAAAATTAAACGTTCGGTACTGATTTGAGCGTTAGTGTACTTGGATTTGTATGTCATGTTGACGTCCACGATACAGGGAATTCTATTGTGGGGACAATGTATGTAGAAAACTCCACCAACCCGTATTGGAGCAGCTGGACGGAGTATTCACCAGGCCTTTCCCGGTTGAAAAGAGAGACACATGACCAGCAGTAGGATAAAAAAGGATTGCAGCAGCAGTATGTAGAAAGTTACATTATGATAATTTTATATTTCACTCATGGATCATTTATGATCTGTTATATTATCTACTCTTTTGTAGGATGTAGGTAAGGTATAAGGGCTTTTTCGTTTATCGATTATCCGAAGGCCACCAAATATCTATCCACCAACAGTATAGTAGCGAGTGTATCTTCACATAAGATCTATTTCACTTATTTAGTTTATTCTAATTAGAACGGTCAACGACCAATCAGACTAATTAGACAAAATCCAACATACTGACTTCTTAAAAGACTCTAGGTATGATGACATGATCACCTTCCATTCATTGTTTAGCACGTTGTAGTTCGGCTGGCGATCCACCAAAGCGTATAGTTCTACAAGAGATCTAGGACCTGATGACTTAGAACGCGACAGGGTACGCTCCGATGGGATCACAAATCGTTTATGATTTCTGTTTAATCGGTATTTATCTTGGACAAATATTCGACAAAGCTAGCCTTGAAGTTCAGGCGTATCAAGTTCATTATGTAGGATCTTACAGATAATCAGCATTGGTCAAAATCTAAATCAATCAAAAATCATTTATTATTCCAGAAGTTTACATATTATATATTACATTATTTGGAATCTCTCCTGTTAAGTTTAGAAAACCTGTTGTAGGAGAGTTTTCTCTTCTCTTTATGTTATTTATATTAACATCTGGAGATGATAGTTAATTTAATGTTTAAGTATTAGTTAATATATATTATACATTAAAATGTAATTACGTATATATGCGTTTATCAACTTATACTTACGTATATATAGTTATATGTTGACATTTGTAATTTTGTATCAGTTACTTATTTATATTGATGTAATAATAGTGTATTTTTATCTGGTATTAGGATTCTAAGGCTTAACTATGCCTATGTTGTCTTATATACAGTAGTTTTGAAGGATCGGTCAAATGAAACAAGGTGAGACTCTTAGGGGACCTTATAATTGGCTGCCTTGAGTACCCCGCTGATAAAGGTTAGTTGGCTCTACAAACAGTATTATTTATAATAATGTACATATACATACAGAATGTAAACTTGCTTTAGAAATAGGTATCTCAATGTTATTCTACACTAACATCCGCCGGCGTCTTCGTTCACGTGTACCACAGTAAAGTAGGCTATAGGTACGTACATACTATATTTCTACATCCACCGGGTGTCTGTCGAGACGGTTTTAGTAGGCACAACATAATTATGTTATTTGTAATAAAACTTTATTCTAAGTACATTACGCTTTTACATTATTTTTTAACAACTAAACTCTAAATTTGGGGATGAATAAAGACCGTCTATCTAAAAATAAGTATCAATAAAAACTTCACTTGTCGTAGAGGGGTATCGTTTAAGCTTGAATAATGGCGCAGAATGGTGCTGCTGTCTATCTCATAGTTTTATCCTATATGTCATATGACAAACAATATAACTTCATAAAGATTATTTTGGATTTTAGAAATACAACAACATTATTACCGACTGACGTACATATACCAAAAATATTGTCTATGTTCTCGGAAAAATTACACAATGAAATGAACGAATCACGATTTCTTTGTCCCCGTTATTTTTATTTGCTGTATGGTCAGAAAAATATTTGAAAATATAATATTTACACGTAGATGACAAACAACAAATTGTCACGCACTACGCAACGACAAAACGCAATATTTCACGCAAATAATAAAAATAAAACAGGCACGACTTTTATATCTTCATGTATTTGTACCACGGCTGTCGAGTTAAAAATAGACGATAAACATAATCTTTTTAACAAATTGCATGTGCAAGTCGTGATTTCGGGTACCAGGAACCAACGAGCAGTTAGCATTGACCATGAATGCGGAGCGTAGAGGTGTCTGGAAGTGACAACCGCGCATGGCGGCGCGGCGTGCTCAGTACAGTCCTACGCCGCACGCCGACCGCGCTGACATGTCTCCCACGCTACGGGAATAAGCTCGCGACTCGACTCGATCCTCAATACCGTGTCTTTACCGCGAGTGCAGTGCCAATTCTAGTTTATCAGGAGAATAAATCTGTGACCACAATGCCACTAAAAGGATTTCGTCGCTACGTTCGTAGATAATTATTTCAGGGTGTCGAAAGCTTCATAAATGTTTGCAATGTTGTCCGTTTGTTGTGTGTCTAGCTCGGCTGAGGGTTCAGTCGGTGTAACTATATTATAATATAAATTATATGTGGTATTAATATTCGTTTTGTTATACGTAAAGTTGAATTTACTGCAAAAAATATTATTTCGTATATTGGAATGACGTTATCGTACGCTAATTAGTAACAATGAGATGCATTATCGTATCGTTTGCGGGAATAATTGAGAGCACACATCCACGGAGTGGAATTATAGAATCTGCGTAACTTGCTCCGCATTGAGCCAAAGTGACCTTAAAAATTTAACATATTTTCATACCATCTCTAATTAAATGCACGTATATTAATAGTTTTATGTTTTGTAAAAAAATGTTGAAAAAATATTTTAACAGCATACACTAAAAGAAGGTAAGTAATTGGATGGTCTACATTTTCTCTCCGCAACAAAATAATCAGACGTTCTAAATAAGAAAAGAAATCTCGGGTTCTTTTAGCGTGTTGTAAACATACGGATTCCCCGCTGTAGCTGCATTTAAATTGTAATCATCCAAAAAACAATTTACGATATTGAATGTAGTCATAACAACGGCTAATGGGAAAACACTAATAACAATTTGTTAAAGTGAACTGGTGTGATTTATTCTCTACCAGCGACCCCGGCTTCGTCGGGTGCAATGTTACCTACATTATAGCTACGTTGATTACAATTCCATAGTTTAATATTTTGATATATCTCGTAAAGTTTAGCAAATGTTGGCAATAAAACGCCATAAATTTAATATTTTTAGAACACATCATTTTTTATTTTCTGTGAATGTATATATTTCAAAGACTGTGGTTGATGGTTACGTTTATCTATAGAAGAGGCGAACATCGCAGTCTTCAGGAATTCATAAATTTTCGCAAAATCTGTACATAGCTGTCAACCTTGTTATTAACTTTTTATAACTAAAAATATATAGAATATAATACCTTAAATGATAATACATGCAAGATAATAATAATGCATATATTATTATTATGTTGCATGCATATATTATCTAAATTATCTAAATCAAAAGCGCATCAAAATCCGATGTGTGATTTAAAAGATCTAAGCGTAACGATGGGCATTTAGCGAAAAACCATTTTGTTTTATACTATGTAAAATTATGTTTTTATTTGTAACATTAATTTAAATCTGATGTGTTCATGGTTAAATTTCTTAAGTAGCACTTGTCGTTGACTTCTGCCAGCTTTGTGAATGACTTGTATTGCTTTGTCATGAAAAACTTGACCGCGAAGGCGACGGATTATGTCTTCTGAATATGCATATACAATGTGTGAAATTCGCGAAGTAAGAAACTGAATGTTTTGTAGCAAAAATAAATCAGCGTCTTCTCATAAATTCCTAAGAATATCTGCGTGTGTTGAACACTGAGAAAAATGCGTAAACTCTAAGTGATAAAGAAATAACTCAATCATGATTTAAATGTGTCCTTTAAAGATTGGTAAATTCCATGATTTGCATAACTGACGATAATCACAAACCAGTAATGGTTGCAAAAAGTGATACGAAGTATATTAAAATATATTTATCAAGAATATTTTTGAATCTTTCAGCAATTTGGTTTTGGTGACCGGTCACTATAATGTTGTCCCGATTACAATTGAGCTTGATCCTTTTCTATGAATTGAGATGTCGAATATGGGCCCGAATATATATTCCGTAGCACGCACTACTCAATGAATCTTTTGTATAGAAAGCGTTTTACTTATTTGTATTTATTTCAAACGAGATTACCGTGAGTTGACATTGAGACGTATAAGGCGCCGAGTCGAGTCAGTTGATACGTATACCGATTCTTGGCTCAATTGATATAATCCATAGCGTCCACGTATTGGTTACATCCACTTGAGTCTTGACATTGCAACAATATTATTTACCATTAGCGATCACGTGGTGCGCAGTAGTACGTCGGCGATTAATTCATGTTTATTAAACAAATTAGCGATATGAGTGTCGTATCTACATGGCTAATTGCCTGAAGCGACACCAGTAGCGTGACTTGAAAATTAAAGAAAATTTTGTAATTAACTTCAAGAATCATTCCGGTTTTAATAGACTAAGGAAATAATCAGTTTTTCCAGTCTTGTAGTACCCTTTATACAATTTTTGATATGATGTTTAGCTTGTTGTGGATACTCGACAACTAAATGGTATATTCCTCTAGATTTTGCCCGCGGTTTCGCTCGCATTGAAGCCCTTACTATATATCAAAGATCATTAGATTCCAACGGAGCTCAATCAATGTAATTTAGCATTTTCAGCAAGTTTCAAAAACTAAAAACATGGTTTATTAAATAATTTTAGTGACGGAACAAAATAAAATGAAATATGCAAAATTCAAAACAGTTAAAGCTATGAAGCTGAATCTGCTAGATTTTGTATTGTATCCTATACAATCGCCTGCACGGCACCACATCCACTGTCTATTTGTGTATTTCAGTACTCTTAGTATGAATTTTGACATTTGCGATCGAGTATTGATTCGTTCAGTTTGGTCTTAGTGAAGTACAAGCTTATTTGATAATTAAATACGTTAAAGTTTATTTAATTGAAGAAGCAAACGAAAATGCAGTAAGTGTACATGACGGCAAGTGGTCTCTGCCGTCCATTTATGATCAAACACGAATAGGACAATGTTGAACAAATGTTAACGGGCGTTGGTAGATAATAGATATTCATAACGAATTATTTGGTCAGTATTCGTTAGTAGTGGAACTATGTAAGTTAAGCCGTTAGTGTAAATTAATCCCGTAAATATATTAGTAAGTATATTTAGTTAGTAAATCGACAATAGGGTACTGGAGTGGTAGCCTCGGGTGAATTCTACCATCTATTACAATAAAAAAACAACCTACAGAGGCAGCAACGCATACCAACATGTTCAATTTTAATTAAAACCCCTGCTCTCCTATGGATTTCATAGCAGTGGGTTACTATAAAATATTAACTAAACAAAATATCTTGAATTAATATCTAATTTCCATCGTAACATTTATAATGGATGTTGGAACATAGCAAGTTGCTTCTAAGTAATTTAACCAAAATTTGGCAAACTGTTTATTCACGAAGTATGACAGAAGCCTCGTTTAAATATCAAAGTGTTCTCTTAAGAATAAAGTTGAAAATAACTAAAGGACAGCAGCCCTTTATAGCAACGTCCTATGGAATTTAGAAGTGTTATAAATTTAGCATTGTCAAAACGTGATAATGAATTTCACGTCGTAAATTCACGCCCTTACAGCTTGACAACTAATATTTCTGATGCTTTAGATTAGTGATTCACAAAGTGGTCCATATAGACCCCCAGGGGTTGATGACGACGTGTAAGAGGCCTATGAATAGCGAGGACATTGAGGGGTCCACGACTCGCATTGGAGCAACGTAGTGGAGTTTGCTCTGTGCCTTTCCCGGTTGTGAGAAGAAACCCGTACCCAGCAGTGGGGCACAAATAGGGTTATAATCATAAGAATTCAATGGGTATTCACAATACCAGATCTCAGCTAAGAAGAACGAGATGAAATGTTTCTACAATCTGCGATTTTGCATGTGAAAACACAAAGGTTATAATGATTTTTTTTGTGTACCTGGTATGATATCGACCTTTAATCTTAGGAAAAAAACAACTTTTCTATTCTATAGTTAGAATCGCACTCTAAGGGGTTCACGAAAAATCGAAAAAATGGCAAAGGGCCCATGATGCATTAAGGTTTGGTGATCTCTGCTTTAAACTCAGTATTTTCTATTAAGTGGCACAGAAAAATAGACCGTAAAATTATGGTACAGGAATATCTAGAGCCTTGCATTTGACGTTCAATTTAAACATCAGAACTTTATCTCTAAGGACGGCAAAACGAGGTCGTTCAATTTTATGTCTAATAAAAATTTAAATAAATTAAAACCATGCACGTTTTCAGTTTATACAATAATAAATTGATAACATGCCACAATTTTATTGATTTCTTTCCGGTTTGATCGTGGCGAGACTATCTTCACATGGCGAGACTATCTTGTTCAATTTTATAAAGCTATTCATGTATAAAATAATGACAAAACAGCTTTCTTATATAAAGTGTTCCAATATAGTCCGCAGGCTATCTTGCCTTATATGTTGCCTTTAAGAAGAAAATGTCTCTTTAGAAAACAGAAAAATGTCAATAGCGACTCCAATGCAGCGATTATATCCTGATTTAATAAGTCGGCAATAAATACAAAGCTAAGTTTCATCGGAATACTTAAATATGACAAAAATTTTATTCACGGTGAAAACATTGATAAATAATGAAAGTTGGCCTGCTTGAACGTTTCCTATCTAAATGTACCAAAAAAAAATCAGGTAGGTAATACTGATGTATTACCTGATTTTTTAGTATAATCTGATTTCATGATGGACTATTAATATTATTCGTTATGTGTACATCTACATAGCAATGAGAAATTTACAGAATTAAAACTAAATCAACACATATTAACCTAAATCCTATTATCTTATATGTATTACTGTAAAGTATATAAGTTCCAAAAATTACTTGCTACTACTTAATTAATGACATAACTAGGTAACATACCCCTAAGAAAGCTAGAAATTACATTGAGCAAGCATGTATAAATTATGTTTATTTCTGATCGACTAAATCCAATTTACGGTGAATGAAACCGCAGGGAAAATCTAGTCCTCTTTATAACTCCGCGAACGTACATCAACAATAGTAGAACATTTGATCTCCTAGCTTAAAGTTTTGTCGTATTTTAAGCTCCATTTTATATTTTCTTATGATTATTGTCCGATTGCCTATTATCAGACAATCAAGAAACGTTCCGAGTCAGCTCTCAGGGTTAGAAATACTTCTGTTATTGACTATTATTTGGCTCAAGTATATTTTCAGTACAATTTTCAATTACAACCAGAGACATAAGATTTATTGTATAGACAAGGACCGGTCAGTGAAACGTTCAGATTTGGAACGACTTCTAGCACTTCGGTCGGTCGGTTGGTCGTCTCGAGTATCGCTGGGAAAATGAAGTACCGAATGACCTGATCGCACTTCATGCAAACAACTGGCATGAGGCAGCGAAAGAACGATTAAAGTGGCCTCTTTTTATATCGGAGGCCAAGACCCACCATTGGTCACTGCGCCATGTTAGTTAGTTTAATTTTTAACCGACTTCAAAAACGAGAAGTTATTTAATTCGATTGTGTTTTTTTATGTTTGTTACCTCAGAACTTTGGACTGGGTGAACCAATTTTGATGATTCTTTTTTTATTTATAAGCCAGACATTCCCATTTGGTCCCATTTTAATTTGATTCAATTCTGACGATGGAGCCCACGGGAAAACTATATAACTCTTAAATTTGCACTAAGCATGTACGTGACAAATGGACGAATTACTTAATATCATGCCAACCGATTTCGTTGATTCTTTTTTTTATTTGAAAGGATGCACTTCAAGGATAGTTTAATGAGAGTTTGGTAAATTGAAGTCGATTTAGTTTTTGTAAAAATCTTAAATTATTCATAATGTCACCAAGAAATAATAAATTAATTATCTTCTTTGCTAATAATTGGAATGATCATTCGACTAAGGAATCCTTTACAGTGCATGATTCGACAACTACATGACCGATTATATTATTAACCGACACCAAAAACCAAGGTTCTCAATTCGATTTTTTTATGTTTGTTACCTCAGAGCGCCCGGTGAACAGATTTTGATGATTATTTGTTTATTTGAAAGCTGACGCTTCTCCTGTGGTCCCATTTCTGGTCTCTCTTAGTTTTTTGGTCTCAATTTGGTCCAGTTCTGTCAATGGCATGAAAAAACATTACAAGTCCTACTTTGAACCGGGGGTTAATTGTTAAAATTTTATTTTGCTGTTATATAAAAATGTAATCAAATTCAAAATTTTCGTCACCATATTATATTCAGCACGTAACCTTGCTAGCTACACTGAACAAAAGTGGAACTTCGGATGTCGTATGAATGATCACATGAATTTACAATTGCGAACTATGACCTTTCACTTCACTTCAATATTAACAAACATACCCTATTTTGACACGTACATTTACATAACATTATAACATTTTCAAATGCTCTGCTACAATTTATATACCTACCTATAGAATGACTTAGTGTGTTTACTCATAAGGCGATGTGACGAAACCGATATCGCATAGATTGTTGGCTAAAATTTCACGTCTTAATAGTGCAATGCCATGCAATTCGGCTTTTACGAGTCATACATTTTATATTCCGCATGTCTTACACGACATTCGATCGACATTTACATAAATTAATATGAACAACTGTATTGTATTAATAACACTGAATAAATAAACGTAGTAAGTCGAACGCACAATAATTTGAACCAGTAAGGTGATATTATCGTTACTCAATTTTTGATTCGTGAAGCGTAAACTTTTTACCCCTTTTTTATGAAAATTACGCGGACAGACGAGTATGAAATTTCCCAGGAATATTTTTTATAATAATGCGTTAAAATACTGAATTATTAAAATAAAACATTACGCATACATTAACATTATTTACGTAATGGTGCAACTGTATGGTGTATGCAATGATAAATTTTAATTAATTACGGTCGAATTTCGACCGCAATTGGATCTTTAGTTTTCATAAAATGGTATATAGAAACTCGTAAATCTCATATTTACAACAATTCATACCGTCACTTATATAGAATAGATAATAGAGTTAAACTGAATTGAATAAAACAATAGGATTCATTTTTTTTTAAATGAAAATATTACCTAATCTTGATTTATCGTTGACAAGAAACAAGACTTTAACTTTTGAACTTTAAATTTTGTAACTTTTGTGCTTTATTTCCATTCAAACTTTAAACAGTTCGTGTTTTGTCATGTTTCATCATATGTTATGTTTTATCGTATTTTATGTTATATCAATGAACAATATTACATTAGTTTAGGACTAAAAGGATAACTTTACATTTAGTTTAGGACTATTATATCGTTTACTATCGAAGAATGTAGCGTGTAGTACATAAATCTACACATGTTTTATTGCTTAATCGGCCTAACATCCTATCCTATCTTATCCTATAGTAGATCCTGAAGATCAAAGCCGCAGGCAGTGGATAGTCTTATTCATATGTAAATTGAAAGCAATTAGGCAAATTACAAACCATAAACAATATATACCATAGCACGTGTAACCCATTGACTCTGTGCGTAGAATATTACGGGTTAGATATTTGGCAAGATGTAGTTGAAATTGCATAGACGGATATATCGAGAAATTCAGAGAAAAGCTTCCGTTCAACGCATCATCTCGAAGCATTTTCGGAACGATATGACATAGGACTCTAAAAGGTATAAAAAGAGAACTCTTTTAAAGCCGGAGAATCTTTTCTTCTTTTTTTAATATATACCGCCAGAGGTTTTACAACTTTTAGCGGATTTTTATGATCTGAAATTGGGTCCTAGCTATTTGATACAAACGACTCAATTCGGGTCAAGTTGTTGAAGCTTTTTTGAGCACTTCAGATTCATATTAGGAATCGTAAGGGCACAACGTGCTGTTAATTTTCCCTCTGGCTCTCCGCAAAAATCCCATGAGGAGATAGTGGCTGGAGAGAGGGGGGCGCCGGAGATGCATTGGCAACTCCTCTGGTGTCACAAATGTCCATAAGCGACGGTGGCAACTTTTTATCAAATGGCCCGTCCGCCGTATCGCTGAGTTAGTGTATAAAAACCTCATCTCGGTTCTGGGTTAATTACAATGCTTTGTTGATATCTTCGATCAAAATCACGTAGTTATTACCAAAATGTGAGCTGGTTACATCACATCTAGCACAAAAATGCAAACCTATTGGTAATTGGTAACTTCTTTAAGTGATTGGTGCTAACTGACTTCAAAAAAGGAGGAGGTTGTCAATTCGACTTTATACATAAGCTTGCAAGCTTTAAAGCTTCAGTTTCCAAGGTGCAATCGATATGGTCTCATTTAAATTTGGTCCAGTTCTGACAATGGCATCCGTGACAAAACCAAATAAATCTTAAATTTGCATTAAATATGTGCGTGACAAATGGAGGAATAACCCAATATCACCCTATTTTGTAGGTACTTCAAGAGTAATTTAATTAGAGCTTGGTTATTGGAAGCTGATCTTGAAATATTATGTATATTTAATTTGTACATTTCATAAACTACTGTACGTATAATATTTACCACGAAAGTAATTTTTGTCGAAGAAAATTATGTATTTTTAGCAATGGGGAGATCTCCCGCCAGGCGAGGTGATCATGCCTGGGGAGCGGCCGTGTTCCGACAGTCTCAGTTCGGAACTTGTA
>DWOP01000119.1:0-11301 GCA_018251135.1 Cephise aelius
GTGACACAATCGCTGACCCAACCCGTCTTTAAGTGACATCAGTTTAAATTTTACTTAAAATGTTTAATATAGTCAGATTTTATTTTCTTTACTATGTTTTTTTGTTTGAGTTTTGAGTCTTTCGGGTCTGCTCATGGGCGTATCTATGGTAATGAAATTAGTTAAGTCTTCGTTCATGGGTAGTAATTATCATCATATTTCACCCAAATTTCACAAAATCTTACCAAATTTTAAACAAAAACCTTTCAGAAAAATAATTCTGTCTAAAAGTTCAATCCGCATGAAAATCCGTTCTGTAGTTTTCGAGTTTATCGCGAACAGACAGACAGACAGACAGATGCGGCGGGGGACTTTATTTTATAATATTTAACCTATATATTCAATCTTTGCGTTACAACGTCATGATAACTTTCACCGACCGACACGGACTGACTTCCCATTTTTCCTACTTCAAAGTAAATCAACATAGATGAAGTTGATATCGAGCAGGAAGCTGCAGTCTTTAAGCTTGTTAGAAAACCCGAGGCTCCTTCATTAGACTCTACGAGAAATAGGGAAAAAAGTGACGGACAGCGAGACGATCGCGTTACCACGTAACCGAATATCCTGAGACTTTCCAACGTCCGCTAATGGCCGAAACAATGCCGCGGCACCATCAATCTTACTATCTCATTGTACATATTTCTTTGTCTAAATCCATTAAATTAATTACGGCCATTCAGGGAGCGAACTCCGTATTTATTAGGCTCGTTATCATTCATTGCATCTTTCGATAGCGATGTGGCTGGTGAATTTGAGTCGCCTTGATAGATGCTCCAGTTACATGAAATTGGGGGGCCAAATTAGCTGTCGGCGAAAGAATGCAGTTACGACCGTGACTGATACTCGTCGACGGATTTCAAGGGGAGGCGATTTGGTGAGACAAAGATACATAGGTGTCGTCGGGGCCGTCGATAAGGGAGCGCCAATTGGGAAATTCCTTGCGATATTGAACGAGGTGCGAGTGGAGGCCTATGCGTTGTATTTATTACGAAGCTTTATCAAGATTTGCCGGGCGAACAAACAAAGGCGCGGAAGGCAAATCTTTGAGTAATATTGTTGGAACTTTAATCTTTGGAATGCATTTAACACTATAGCGTAAATAGGTTCAGACTCAAACAATTAGATTTTTTGGCTTCTTATCCATAGCGGTCATTAAATCGTGGTAGGTTAATAAAGTCCAATGTTATACATAAATATCAATTGCTGTTCGTTAGTCTCGCTAAAACTCGAGAACGGCTGGACCGATTTGGCTAATTTTGGTTTTGAATTATTTGTGAAAGTCCCGGGAAGGTTTAAAACGTGAGAAACTATAAATAAAGTGTGAGGAAATTAGTAAAAGCAACATTTTTATTATCTCATATAAACTGTACCTTGACAGGTATATAAACTGTACCTTGACAGGTACAGTTTATATAAGATAGGGTGCGTTCAGAAATTAAATAATAAGCAAGATTTGTTTTGTTGTCTGTTAATTTTTAATTATTGAATTGTGACACATTATTTAATTCTACGGCGGTACGAAGTTCGTCGGGTTAGCTAGTAATATATAATATTTAATTCCAACAAAAAAGGCTTACTTCAAATTAAGACTCATATGGTTTTCTCACGGATGTTATCGTCGGAACTGGACCAAATTAAAATGGGACTACATGGAAGGTACCAGGTTTCAAATAAAAAAGACTCATTAAAATCGATCTACTTAGTCAAACCCAAAGTTCAAAATAAAAAAAAAATACATATTATAAAAAAGTAACAAAAGAATTTTCGAATTCGGAACTCCCTCCTTTGTTTAAGTCTGTTAAAAAGAATTCTGCAAAGAACCTACTTGTGAGAATAATATGCCGATATAGATTTCTCGTCACTAACCATCGTAGACTTAGTGCATAGAATTAAACGCAATATTAATGCCTTTCTCCACCCATAATGATTTCTGGTATATGAAACTTATGGACTCGTCAAAGGTCCATAAAGCAATACCAAAAACACTGACCCATTCTCGTTACATTACAGCCAAAATCAAAATTAACTTTTAATATATCACACTCGGACTCACTATATATCCACAGAAGTATCCAATTAGCAACGAACAATTAAAAATATGTGCCTTTGCTCTTTCAGTTCACGCAATTAATTGACTTTAACTCTGTGTTATTTTTCTTCCACCCATTTTCTTTTGTGTGGTGATTTATATGTGACACATCCGGCACTTTAAGCGAAGCAATGGAAACCTTAGAAGCATATTTAAGGGTTTTTACGATTCCCTATATTACATTTTTGAGAATTAAAGTATAAATTTGGACGACATTTTCTCTAGTTTACACGTAACTATTGTAGCATGCAATTAATAGTATTTATTTACATTTCAAGAACTCTACAATCGAAATTAAAAAAAATACATTTTTCCGCCACATATTATGTATGCGACAGTACGTATACATTTGCAATTTTACAACAAAAACAATTGTAAAGAAAAAAAGAATACATTTAAAAAAAATAACAGCACAACAATATAACAAACACATGTAAAAGAAAACAAACAAAGAGTATAAAAATAAATAATAATAAAAATGACATAGACATCAAAAGAAATATACAATAGAATATTTAGCAGTAATCTATACCATTCTAATAATCATTACAGTAAATAATACTAAACGCTTTTACACTCACAGCCCCACACTAGGATTCCCTGTGGCGCCACGGACACACACAAAGTCGAATGCACAAACACCCAGACCCAGAGCAGAAATATAAATTCATCATTTATCCTGGGACCCTCAACGTGTCAGTCCGGTATGGTACCCGCATGGCCACACGGGTTTTCAGAATTGTGTTAATAAGTGGTATAGATTTCAGGCCAGAGCGTGTTTCCATTGTTAAGGATACGTTACATTGATTTTTGACTGCGATAAAACCTCTTCAGTGTTCGTAACAAGAATTCTAAAAAATATTACATTTTATCACATTATAATATTAATTATTAACCGTCAAATGAATTAAACCACGAATGCTATAAACTATAGTTATTGCTTAATCAATTTAACAAATAACACGCTAACACGGAAACAATGGCATTATAACTAAATTAACGGTAAATAGCATTTATTTTCACCATTATTTAGTAATATACACACATTTATTAACATACAAATACATACATAGTTAAAACGTTGTGATGATCACACTGTTTTCGGCCGAGGTCTCATTCGCTAAATGTTTAACTTAAAACGTGTGATAAAGAACTCTTTTTCAAAATCTGCATATATATGAATAAGAAATATTATATAACGACAACGTCTAATTAAACAAAAGTTGTTTTAAATCTGTTTAAAGTGAACGTGACTATACAATTCGTTTTAAAGCTGCCAATCTTGCGCAAGCCATTGGAACAGGATAACGATATCGTGGGCGAACTGTTTAAACGTGGTCCTTTGATCGACCTAGCTCGATGGCTGATAACCGACAAAGCCCGGCTTCATTAACCTTTACTCGTTGAAAGCATTAATTACACTTAATAGAAACAAACAAAACTCGAACAGATAAATGGACCGAGATAGTTATTTAATTGTCTCATCCGAACTGCCGAGGAACGTCGGGGATACAATGGGAGATAAAGAGTTGTTTACGGGACGAGCGGATGCTGCGTGAAGATGGAAGCTGGAAAAATCCAATTTCTATTGCCATTGTAATCTCCGGGCTGGTTTATGAAAGCTACAATGGTTTGCTACATTTAGTTAATGCTACTTTCTTTAGTAGAAATTGTATTGAGAATTCTATTGTACATTTTAGTTGTGCGTCATTTTTGGTAGGAAAGTTGAAATGTGATTCTGACCCATTTTTCTGTTGTCATACTTTCTCTACTCAGGGCAGGAAGATTGAGAAAAATACAGACTAAAACTGGTCATATTGGTCATAACTAGTCATATTGGTATTGTTAATATAAATCACACACACAAAGTCCACATTGAAGTGTGCGTACACGAAACCGACGCGCGTCAGTCACGCAAAGCTCATGAAAATCAAGCAAATTTAAGTCAAGTATTCGAAGAAGAACATTTGCAATTAAGCTTCAATAAATTACTCGGCTATTGTTATTGATAAATTAGAGACAAGATGGAAGTCGTGTAGTCGTTTCATTTTGATGAAACAATTTCAAATTCAGATTCATCTGCTATTTTCGTCTTAACTTTGCGAAACTTTCCTTTTCTCATCGCGTCCCCCTTCTAACGAACGATTCGCAAACGAGATCGTGAATACAGATTAATGTTTTGTATAATTGCTTCAACAACAATGTAATTTGCAGCGAACAATCAGCGTTGGATCGGAAAACGGTGCGAATATATCACGCTTCATTATCTCTTCCTGACAACTGGAATCTGGGAGAAGGATAAGGTACTAGACTGAATTCTACTATAAATTATTTATACAGATAATGTTTTCAAGTCTATTTTTGATTACGTAGTTTAAATACTTTGTTACAACTACAGCGAACGTTTGTTTGTAACTGAAACGAATAGCAGGGATGGCTTACAGGTTAACGTTCCAGCCTCTCACATTGGGAGACTAGGGTTCTTTTCAAGGTATGCCTTTGATTTTTTAAAAAGCTGTGTGGGTATTAGGAGTTAATAATCAATTGTTTTGAGGAGAATTACAATATTACGAAGAAACCTACATGTCTTAGAGTTTTTAGGAAAAAACAGTTCTTAAAGGCGTGTGAAGTACATCAATTCACACGTGGTCAACATGGTGGACTATGGTCTAGACCCGTTCTTAGTAGTGAGACAATAATAGGTGGATGACTATGATGATGTATTTTTTTTCTTACCGCAGAATTAGATCAGACGATAAAATATCTGTCAAAACACTTAATCCACTAAAGTATGATTCACGATCCCGTCAAAGAGTATCATTAGCCCAAAATATCCTCGAAAGATCGTGGAATGTTTGCCGTCTTGCGCATCTGTTCATCTGATATGCATGGGACGGTTCAAATGGCGGAGACACGTCAAGTGCTGGCGAACCCGGTCATATTTCCACCGCTTTTTCGCCCAACACGTTTGATAGAGATTGATGATCGGTCACCCCTCGCCCCGCGACTGAGCTTACGCGATTACCCCGCAAAGGGGATTCGAATATATCCAAATTTAGATCGTGATGGACGTTTCTTACGCGGATAACTATCCTGATAATCCTTCGGCGTATCGTTAAGTAATCGATTGCACGATCCGCACCGGTTTGCCAATTGCGGTTCAGTTTTTCAACGTTTTCTAAATAGCATGAGGATAATCCTAATAATTTATCCAGAATCACCGAAGTTGTTACTTGTATTTTTTTAGTTCTTGTAAATGATCAGAATCATGTAGGAAAACCAAATTAGTCACATGCCGGACAAGGATTTGAAGTAAATGTTTCTATCCCTCAGGAGCAGTATTGTTTTTCTGTATAAAAAGTATCCTCTTATTTTATCTGTATCCGTGACAGTATGTGTATAAAATTTCATTATGATCAGTTGTGTAATTAAGGCAAAGAAGCAAAATAAACAAACTCCCTTTCACATTCATAATATTAATGATAACTGTAGTACGGATTGCAATATTAAAAATTCTGTACGTATCTTTATCAGTGAAGTCTCGAGAGTCCGCGTTATATTCGTATTACGGCAATACCACTTGTTTCGAATACGTCCATATTCATCGTTCAGCTTTCCAATTCACGTTTATATATTGTTTTATTTGCTTTGTATTTTAGTGGAGGACTGTAATGTCGTATAAAAATTGGAAGTCATAAAATATTGTTGGTTTTAAAATTTCACTGCAAAAATGTCTGAATTTGTGTAACTGACTGGCTGAGTACCCAACGAGACTTGAAGGATAATAAATTCGTGTTTTGTAAAATTAATAAACACGTTATGAAACGTATAGGAATTGTAAATGAATGAATGATGGGACGTCTTAGCATCTTCATAGGAATGGTCAGATGGGCTCATAGTAAGAAGGCGGGGGAAATCGGCCTGCGAGGCTTTCCTCTTTGCCTGGGCTGCTTCTCGATGAGCGAAAGCTCAACCGTTGCTATTAATATTATTTTATAACATCATTGACATTACGAGTATATTTCTAAAGCAGTACTGCACAATAGTAATGTACTAAGACTTATATGAACGGCTGGGAGATTATTCCGCGAACTTTTCTCTCCCGGTTAACCTTAGCTAAAAGGGCGTTAGAAACCAAAGAATACGTTGGCTATTCATTAAATGTGTGTAAATACGTTATATAAATAAAAAAACACCACATATAAATAAAAAATACCTCATATAAATAAAAAGAAAATAATGATTTCGTGGACACATACTAAATGATTCAAAAGGTCTACTAGTAGGTATTTTAGGTAGGTTTTAGGTAGGTCTACAAGTAGCGATTTACAAACATTTTTTTTTAATATTAGTAACCATTAAAGAGTCCTTTGGTATTTGGTGCCTGGTTCCATGAAGCCAGCTCCATAGTACCAAACTATTGAATCCTCATCTAAATCAAATCCACTTACTAAGTATTAAATATGTACAACAATTAGAATTAGATGAAAATTGACTTCCAAGCTTTCCTAATATATAAGTAGATCCAGGTGAAGTCATTTAATACCTGTTTATTACCCGACTTCAATTAACACCGACGACAAAAGTGGAGGTTCTCAATTCGACTACTTTATTGTATTTTTTATATTTGTTACATCAGAACCGATTATGATGACTCTTTTTTTTTAAAGCTGGTGCTTCTCATGTGGTCCCATTTAAATTTAATCAAGTTCTCACATTGGCGTCCATGAGAAAACCATATAAATCTTAAATTTTCATAAAGTTTTGAAACTTATTTAAAGTTTTTTAATTTAAAAATACGGCGTGCATTTCTTTTTTTATTGTAAAAAACAGAAGAAAAATATAACTTATAATTAGCGTATCACTAAGTGGAAAATAATCCAGCAAATACGTTGTCAGACCATCCAATACGTAATTTGATCGGCCGTTATTATCGGGTAATTACTCATTATGAAACGTGTCTCGTGGAGTCCATCTTTTCGAGCCATTGCGCATTTGTGAGATGCGCCGCCGCCATCTTGCCGTGAAGTGGTATTCGACACCGGCTGAGTGGTGCATTCGCGTCACAAGGACCGTTATTATACTTGCTACGTGAAAAGCTTTCTTTTACGTAGGTGCGTAATTGGCAACGGGAGACCTGGTACAATGTATATTTTTTTTACGATATATAAGCAGCAACCGATCATGTAGTTCACCTTCAGTTGTCATGCCATGCCATGCCGTGGATATCTGTGTCAACGATTGGCCGACATGGTCGCAACATGTATAAGCGTAAGGCAACCTTGTCTCATCGATACACAAATATCTCATAAACAATTGCTAAGCGGAGAAAATAGTCGTAGCAGTGGCCGTCCCAAGGACAACTATACATATAGGTATTCTATCTCCGGACAAGTCCCTAGTAAGTATGAGTTTTTAACTCGAAATCAAATATTGAGGTCGATCAGTTTCTCCATACATCTTATCATACATAAAAGCAGCGCAACTAGTGGTAAGTTGAACGAGCGTTATTCGAAATTCGATTTCGAATGTCGGAATTATACTATGTGTATTTATTGTATGGCCATTACAACCAGTATAAAATTTTAACAAAAAAAAACGACTTTATTTCGTTATTCATTCTCATGGATGTAATTGTCAGAACTGGACCAAATTGGGCCCATACGGGATGCGCCAGCTTTAAAACAAAAAAAGAATCATAAAATTCGGTTAATACAGTCGAAAGTTCCAAAGTAACAAAAATAAGGAGAAAAAAGTACAGTCGAATTGAGAACCTCCGTTTTGAAGTACGTTAAAAATATGAAATAGCGCGCGATATTCAAAATTCGAACGTGAAATCTTATACTAAGGTTAACAGCAATAACTGTATTATTATTACAAAAAGGTGAGGTCAGTGCGTTACCAGTAACGCGTAGCTAATTTTTGCTTTTTATTAAACAGCTGATTCTCATTGTTTTTTGTTTTATAAACAACATTACATGATATTTTCTTCTGATCATTCTTAATCGACTTCTACCTGAATTAGCGACAACGCCATCTGTGTTTTATTGGCAAACACGTGCCACCGAACAATATCGGGCGATTTATAAACCTGTTCGTATAAAAATAAATTCCTAACAATATATATATCAATTGCTGTTCGTTAGTCTCGTTAAAACTCGAGAATGGCTGGACCGATTTGGCTAATTTTGGTTTTGAATTATTTGTGAAAGACCAGGGAAGGTTTAAAAGGTGAGAAACTATGAATTAAGTGTAAGGAAAATAGTAATATTTCTTTTTATGATGATATTTTCATACAAACAGTTTGTACCTGTGAAATAGGGTGCGTTCAGAATTAAATATTAAGCAAGAAACGAAGTTCGTCGTGTTACCTAGTAACTAATATTATACTTTGTTATACGATGTAAGTGACCTATGCCATGCATGGACATTTGTAACCAATTACGAGAGATACTTTGCCGAGCAACTGTTAGTGTAACTAAAGTTGGTTTTGTTAGTAGCTAATAGTATTGTTAATCTCATTATGAGCCTTAGTATGAGTTTTGACATTAGAAATAGAGTATCAAATTCGTTACTTTTCCCATACATCTTCAGGCCGTATAACTAGTGATACGAATAGGAAATTTAAATTTTGCGGTACAAAATATTGACGAAACGCTTGATATACGAAATTGTATTTTGAACAGTAACCTCATACTAAGGGTACTAATGAAGCGCGTATAGCCCCGCGTCTTGCGTAGATCGTAACTGATCTACAAAGTCAAGTAACGTCGGGCGCGGTGAGGAGATGGGTGGGTGACCGTTAGTGGCTAATTTTCATACACGCTTCCACGTTAAGCCGTCGATCGCGGTTGTTATCGTCAGATAGCAGTCGTAAAACCTTGTCGCAGGCCTTATGGGCGTTCTGAAAACATCCGACGCGGGTTGGCCACTGACCCCTTCTCGACCAACCCTCATTGGAGCAGCGTGGTGGAGTATGCTGTAGGCCTTCTCCAGTTGTGGGAAGAGACCCGAACCCGGCAGTAGGATAAAAAAGGGTTGCAGCCAAGGGTACTAATCACAAATTCGTAAGCACACCCGAAGACTGATTTGATTACGTCTTGTATAAATGTAACTGTTACCTTGCGAAAACGGGTCTGACGGTGGTACTATTACCTTTTTTTATTATCAGGGGAGGGAACCTTCGAAAGGTACTCGAAACCGTGAGAGCAGTAGCGGGTTATGCGGAATTTTTGCCCACTAAAAAGTCTCTCAGTGCTCTGCCTCGGCCCGTTTCGAGCACTTCGGGAATCAGCATCAGTATCAGTATGCTTTCAGTCTTCATGTGCAACGCCTTCTTTTTTTCCAAAATCAAAAAATCTACATAAAAATATTTTATTCAAACATGATTCAATTCAGAACTCTTTAACGTCAAGTAAATTACCGCCATGCTGCAAATGTGTTTTGTTAATGGAGAAGAAATAGCGAAAGAAACATAATACATATCTTTTTAAAATAAATAATAATACAGTTAAAATAAACTTACACCAATGAAACCAGTGGAGCTGGAGGCAATTTATTTTTATAATGCGGGGAAATCTTTCAAAAGGTACTCGATACCGTGGGGTGGTACCGAGGTATGTAGAATTGTTACCCACTATAAACCTCTCGCTGGCCTGTCCCAGCGCTTAAGGAGTTGAACTCCAATACTCTCCAAACTCCACCAGAGTACTCATGCGCGGCGGCTCAGTCGGGCTCGACTCGGGAGAACGTTAGTGTTCTCCCTGCATCCTCCAGTGCTTACATCCGTGTTCGACCACATACACCGTCGCCCTTCCCGGTGCCGCTAGCTGGAAGGTCGAACCCTTTCCCTCACACCGCCCATAACCTTGAAAACTGCGGAAGGTAGATGATACGGAACTACTGTTCTGACCCAAAGTACCTGGACCCAAGGCACATGAACAAATTCAACCATCTAATAGGAGTAACAAAATGAAATGCTAATATCGTCTACAATAGATCAGCAATGGCCGCAGTGGCCTCCGGGATGTACACCCGGCCCATTCACTCCAAATAAAATTATAATATGTACCATCTAAATATGTAATCTACGTAGGAAAAAAAGTAATTAATCACTAATTTCATAATTGAGATTCATCATGAGGCAAGCGGTACAAAATAATGTGACAAAACCATACGAACAAACACAAGTGAAAACTTCTCTTTCACTATAAATACATTACATAATTTGTGGCCAATGACAGATTCAATGTGATCAGTAAACAGCCGGTCCATAACGCTATCTCGATCAATTGTGCGGTTAGGTAACAGATTGATGACTGGAGTACACTGATTTAGTTAATGCAGCTCCCAGATATCATTAATGATCAATGCCATTTAAATAGCGTAATTAGTTTCTAATCGCAGCGATAGTGTTTATGCTGAATTAATCCACATTAACTAGAACGATGCGACACTTCATTGAGTAATATTACCAGTACCAGTTAGCCCGCGACCCATCTTATCATTGCAATTCTGTAGTAAAATATATCGTCAACTAAATAAAACCGTTTCATACTAAAATTGCGTTATAATTATGTATCTCTGTATGTTTTAAGGTACAAATTCTTATTTAGTACTAGTAGAGTGTTCCTTGATTTTTACTGTTTCCTGTTACTAAAAGCACAAATTTGTTGTAGGTGAAATTACATATAATAATTTGTACCTCGTACGTGAAAAACTACTTTTTATTGGATTTTTGGAAAATTGTGACGAAAATGTTATTAGGAATATTTTTAATTACACCACCATAACTATTTCTTTTAATTTGCCTATTAAGCAACATAGTCAATGTCAAAACAAGTACCTACTAGGGCGTTATAGTCGACTTTTGAAAGAGAGTTCAACTTTTGCCTTCGATTAAATGCGAGTGCTGAACATTATAACATGCTTCTAAATTTGAATACCGTTTATGTGTCCATATAAGCTTTTTATTTTGGCGTAGGTACCTATAGCGAAGTCAGCGTCTCGGTCTAACACATTATCAAGAAAGCCGAATTACTTCTGTACGGGGTTACCTTATCGTAAATTTAATACTTTAATGATGCCTACCAAAGGTCCTGCTTTGATAAAAACCGTCGCGGCAGGTACCACGTCCATCCACGTCACCCACGGTTAGCAACCAACATGTC
>DWOP01000120.1:0-11298 GCA_018251135.1 Cephise aelius
CAATTGAGCTTAGAATAGACACAATTCACCAATCAAATTTGTTGAATTTGATATCTCACTTCGAATTCACTCTCGACATCAATCTCGTTTTTACAGAATAGACTTTTACAGAATAGTCTATTGGCTTTACGCGTTTTGGTGACCATGTACGGTGTTTGGTATAAATAAGTCTTCCTTTCAGTCGGATAAAAACGGTGATGAATATGTATTATAAATGATTACAGGTACTGCACAATTCATCACACAACCTCAGACGCAAACGTTAACTACTCAGCAGGTACGACGGAAATCAAATCCGGATAGTTCATAGTATCTACCCCAAGTTTAGAACACTGCCGGCGTAGTAAATAAACTGTACATAGTATTCATAAGTAGTCTAGGTGTATTATAAGTGACCCTGAACGAGTGCAATATGCAGTTCTAGGGAATTGTTGTGATTCTACTAACTTATCCGAAAGCAATGGACATATTTTCCTGATATACAGGTTCTGTACGAACTAGTGTACGACGTATTACTATACTATCAATTACTCTACTTAGACTGAAAAGTTCAACATACTGTAACAATACGAAATATAGTATTTTAAAAATTATTTATTAAAAAAAACTATGAACTTCATGTTGCTTTTAATCATGTAATTCATGCAATATTTTTTATATATTTGCCATATATTTTGTCAATCATGATTTGTATATATTTTTACCTGAGAGTCACAAATGTGTGTAAAATTATTGAATTTCAATTGTGTTGTGAAACTGACATTAAGCATATTCGGATCATGACATGGAACGTGACTAAATTATAAGAGTTATACTTACCGATGAAATGGATATGTTATACTATATCTCAATATTATACATAATAAAGATTTTATTTCTTGTTAGATTTGTTCAACTTGTATATATGTTTTAAGTAGGTATATTGTTGACAGAATAGTTAAATTTCGAGTTGATGCTTGTTTATATATCAGCGAGTGGTGCGAACTGCCCCGCAAGTGGAATTGAGTAGCTAAATATTTAATAAAAATGGTACTTAATAGAGTCGGAGAAGATCCATGACACAGAAAATCATATTTTTTTTTTACATTTTGCTTAGTCAGTATTAATCTCTAATATTAAAAATTATCGATGACCCGTCTGTTCATTGGAATTTGTTTGTTCGAATGTTGCGATTATTATTGAACGGATTTTGTGCGGTTTTCATTGTTTGCATGCCACTAATATTATAATCTTTGACCGGGAGATAAGGGTATATTTTAAAAAAATATTCATACTACGTTGACAATTACGCGGGACAAAAGCTAGTAAATTAATCAAATACCTTGAAATTGTATCCACATTGCCTCTCTAATATAATATAGAATCATCTGCACAGTATCATATATATGGGCATGCCACGTCTCAAACTGAGTGCTCTGCGGTACTCGGAATATAACACACTGGTACAAACCGGTTGTAACTAGTCCTTACCGCTTGGCCACGGGATATTCGCTTTAAGGGAAACTCGCGCGGTACGAACGACGAAGGATCTTGCGACTAAAACAGTTGTACGGAAACTGTGAATCATGCCACTCGTAGCAGTGACTAGTGAGGCGACGCCGTGGGCGACTAAAACAAACCTATGAATGAGTACGTAAGGCTCACGCCTTGGTGTCGAGCGACCGTCGCGGTGAACAGTGTAAAATCCAAACTAGTTTTTTGTTTTTCCCGCAAAATAATTAACACAAACTTTATGGTGGAAACTGGAACTAGGTCAGCTATTTAGAAGTACTTGTAGCGAGGAGATTGTGAGAAGAAATCAGAAATAGGTATAATTAGAAAAAATGTATAACAGTCATTGTGATTCGTGACAATATCTTACTAGAACCTAAAAAAGTCGAGATCTGATAAATTTTGTTAAAGAAACTTCGTTGTTTGTGTATACTACTCGCGATGGCGTATTCAGCTGTCCGTGGCTTGCAAACTGTGCGGCATCAATCCGCCTCGCCCGCCGCATTGCTATTCGTGCTCGCTTCCCGTGGCCTAGCCCTTAGCGGTACTTAATATCGGTGGACTATATGGCTATATAGATATACTTTTTATTTCCTTCTTCCACTATCTAAAATATAGTATGTATTGGTACTATACAATAAAACTGTTTTTGAATGTAGGTCTGATACTAAGGAAAGACGTGATAATGTTAGCGAATTCTTATTCGAACTTTAGTTGTTTGTTGTATGTATCACAAAACTACTGGACTGATTTGACGCGGTTTTCAGGGTTTGGTAGCAAACGATAGTCAAGTGAGTGTCGCTAAAGGAGATGGATGATAAATGAAACTTTGTACAAAACGTGTACCGGTCGCTATAGTTACAATTAGCGTCAGGTATTCAAATGCAATTTTATATATAAGTTGGTCCATAATTGGCTTTGATGAATCCAAAAAGGCAATAATAATGAGGTTGACTATTAATAGTTTTTATGAACTGCCTTATTTTATACGTAGGTAATACGTACTGATAGTATTCTCAATTTAAGATGATACGGTTAGGAGTATAAATATGTATTGAACAGTCGCTCACAAAGATCGATGTCATATGATTTTATATCTGGAGATCATATGATTTATATCTTACTGTTAATAATAATTGTTTTCTGCATTGTATTGTATGTTAAACGTATATTACATGTTTGTTGTTTATGTAAAATCCACGTCTGTTTGTATTGAATGCCGAGAAATTGCGCAAGTTTCCCGATCTTTCCTATTAGTAATAAGATATACCATTTTTGAGCTGTTGTAACTTTATCCACATTGTTTTGCAGTAACATTAAGCCTTTTAAATGTTTTAATGTAATAGGTTCTATAATTTTTTACATGCGCACATTTTCTTGTTATTATTATAATAATAATTAATATGTAAAATGTTCTGCCAATATGATATTGCATGTAAAGTACATATATTATACGCATATAAATAACAAATGTAACTGTCGCGAATATTTTATAACTCGTTGCTGTAAATAGTTTAACAGAGATGTGTTCATATAGACATTCTAATACGAATAGGTTAGATAGGCAACTTTGTTTTATACTGTTTTAGAGTACCTACGGGCAGGGCATTTCGTACGCGTGGCACTGTTACTGTCGGCAGTAATAACGCATTACATTCTACGGAACGTAGTCGAGCAAATGTGCGAATTGTTGATCTCATTCATTTATGGACGTGTAGCTCAATATGTAAAGGTTTTTGTAAAAATAAACTCAGAACTTTATCCGAATGTAAATGTCTATTATAAGATATATTGTGTATATTTTTTAATGGAGATTTTTATACAAGTAACCCAATTTTGTTAGTCCGATGGTTGTATAAAGTTTCCAGTGTCGACTATTTTTCGTTTGTCGTATTTAGATTAATGTGTACATATTATAAGTGAGTTGTGATGGGCGATTTGACGCTTATTACATAGAGTTGTATTATAAAATTTATATTAATGCGTTGACATGGATTTGTGTATAAATTGATATTGTAAAGATTAACCTGAATAAATTGTTCAGAGATTGACGTTTCGAACATAAATAAATAACTTTTACACAACATATTCTATTATTGATGCCTCTGGACCGTTTTTACAAATAAGTGCATTGTAAAAATAGTGGACAATATAATCTACTTTGTTACATTTATGTGATTTATACGTATGAATAAAATGTAACTGTCGTCGTAGATTTTACTTAGTTTTAAAAAAGGTTTAAAATTTAAAAAAAGAGTACGTGTAGTTTACCTAAAATTTGCATTTTTGAGAAGAAAATCTTGTGTAATTTTGGATATATATTACGTTTTGACTTGTTGACTAACTTTTTATTTATAGGGGAAATTTAATCAACCCATTGGTTTGGTTAAAAGGGTATGCTTTTTTATTATTTCTTTCAACTAGTCTTCATCTAAATTTTATAAGAACATTGGACACAATCGAAGCTTTTTACGATAAATAAGTATAAATAATTTCATATTCACATAAATCGTCTTATTTATACATACATTACATTTATTTTAATATCAGTCCTCTCAAAAGGTCCATTCTCTCCCTGCAAATTAAAGTTTAATATTTACACAGCGATAGGGATTCGCATCTACCGTACATACATACATCAACAATTAACAATTAATAGAGACTATTTACAAAATATATTTCCACAATCACGCACGCGGCCGTCCTTCACCGTTCACACACACCGAATTCACATTCACACGATTTGGCATTTGGATGGCGGCATTTCACTAGCAGAGATCGTTCCGGGCGAGCCACCAGGGCGCGCGGCACTGCTCGCGCTTCCGCCGGCGCCGCTCCGCGCGGTCCGACCGCTTCTTGACGAAGCGCACGTTGTACGGGTCCTCCGCCAGCTCCGGGTAGCGCGCCACGTCGTGCACGTACTCGCCCTCGTAGCCCGCCGCCGACCCCGCCTTCTGGATCTCGTCCAGCTCGGCCGCCGACCAGTCCAGCGCGCCGCCCATGCCGCCGCGCAGCGCCTCGCGCTCGCGGTGCCACGCCTTGCGCACGGCCGCCGCGCGCGCGTGGTGCAGCAGCCGCTGCTTCTCCCGCTCCGCGCTCGTGCCGTACCGCAGGTTCACCACGCTCGTCCGCCCGTGGATCTTCACGTCCGCGTACGACCGCCCGCCCTCCGCCACCTCGTGGAACGTCACGTTCAGCTTGCCCTGCATCCGCTTCAGCTGCTGCTTGTCGTCCGCGGCCCGCCACGTGTCCTCCTTCACGAAGTAGAACACGTCCTGCTGGTCGCCGTGCACGACGAACGAGAACGGCAGCAAGTGGGAGCGGTTGAACACCGAAGTGTACACGTCGCGGTATATCGCGTTCGCGGAGGGCACCGTGGTCACGACTGCGCGGCCGCGCGAATTTCTCGACACGAGGATACCACGTCCGAATGGAGGTTCAGAATCGGAGCCGATCCGCTTGGGAGCTAAATTCAGGGCATCCGTTTTCAGCGCCGACATAGCCGGTATGGAGAGACTTCGGAAATCGGCTATTCTCTTATTTGACATATGTGAGAGAAAACCAGATTCTATCGTGACACTGGGCAGTAATGACATTGCTGAAGGCAGGTTGGGGTCGATTTCGCCGGGAGCAGATCCCCATACCGGTCTGCCTTGTGGAATACTAGGAAGAATAGACCCTCCAGGTAATTCATCAGGGTAAAGTTGGGGTGCCAAACTCTTGGTGTCGTAGCCGAGTAGTTTTAACCATGTTAAGTGATCTGAAAAAATTATGTATCATGTATATTTATTCTAATTCAAGTATCTCATTCGCATAATATTAATGCCATAACGTTTGGCTTAATGTTAACATAAGAAAATGCGTATTACCTGTAGGTTTCTTGTACTGTGGCCTGACATTAATCGGATCATTTCCATTGAACCTGTACAAATGTAATTGAGTAGGGGTATGTATCCTTTCTATAAGATTTTCCCACAGTGGTGACATCCACTGACCAATCAGAGGATCGTAGACTTTTCCGTTGGCCATATGCACTAATGACGTCACTTGATCTAACAGTCCTCCACAGAAGTCGACTGGGAGATATAAATATGGATTTGAGTCATAAACTATGTGTCCGTATGGCGATCTCATTATTTCCCGAATGCCTTCTCCGTACTGATTGAAGATCATAACAGGAGTCCCACATTGGTCTGTTGCTATGTAGTACTTGTGCCGAGCAACCTGGTAAAATAAATAGTAAATTATATCTTCACATTCCAATAAACCTCAAATCTATAGGGTTTAAATAAAAATGAAAATACTGTACTCAGTAAAATGGGACATTACAAAACTATCTATTTAACATCGTGTATGTGTGTATTAGAGATACGAAATAAGACAGTAGTATTATTTGAAGTTCCTATTATATTGGTTATAACCGGACATATTCCGCACTTCCTTGTATCTAATACACTTGGCACTTGGAATTGTAAAATATAGTGTAGGTATGTCAATTTACCTGTGTATAAATTAGATGACCTCTATCGTCGTATACCAACGTCATGAACCTATTTTCACGAGGCGAGTAAATGTGACTAACTTCATGTGGTTTCTCCTTGTTCGTATAAAAGAATTGGGTAACGTTTCCAAAATTGTCTTTCCTTGTCGATAACCTACAATAATATTTAAGTGATTAGTACCTATACCAAAATTAAAGAATTTCATTAATGATTTTCTTAATGATTATGTCCCTTAACGAACCTGTCCAAATGGTCGTAATAATAGCGTACGTCGAATCGTCCGCGTTTGGTGGCTCTTGTCAGTAACCCTTTGGAGTTATACTGGAATCGTTCCTCTCTGGCATTCTGAGATACAAGTCCTCGGCTATCGTATCGGTATTGACCTTCACCAAACTTTATAATACGGTCCATATCGTTATATTCCATTGGGATTGTATTTCCTCTGTATGTTAACGAAAGCATGTTTCCGTTATCATCGTATCTGAAACCCCATGGCTCTTGCGCTTCTAGACCAGTCAGTTGACCATCACAGTCCCAAGTGTAGTTCTTCACGTTAGTGTATGTGTTCACACCAACATTTCGTGTATGCGTTCTAGTTTGCGATATTCTACCATGCTTGTCGTAAATGAATTCCATTCGGAATACTTCCATTCTATGAATATTTACACTAATCTCCTTCTCTAAGAACTGCTCATTAAGCGCTCGTGAAAACATTGCGATTCCGTCATATACAGACGTTTCGTTCCATTTCTGCTTTGATACAGTGAATTGGCCTAATACTTCCGGAGCTCCAGTTTTACTATTGTATACAATGTGATGTGGAATGAGCGTCTGACCACCGATGCGCCCTTGAACTGCTGTGGTTCTGTAGTTGTTGTCATATTCATAAATAATTTTTGCGTTACTAAGCCCTGTCTTCGCGCCATAGTCGAGCCTTTCTTCGACGAGTAAACCGCCAACATACGTTGATTCCCAACGATAGTCTACGTCACGATCTACATGTAATATTTCCGATGGTAGACCACTCGTTTCAGAATAATGTATTTGTGTTTGTCCATCACCGTGTACTACTTCAGATACCTTATTTGTTGTAAAGTAACGGTATATTACTCTAGCGCCGTCACCGGGGAACACTGTTTGTAGCAGCTCTCCGGTATGAGAATAATGTTGTAAATATTTTCTGGTCGAACCGGGCGGCGTGTAAGTCACTCTCAAAAATCCAATAGATGGTTGCACGCTAAATGTATGATTTGTTCCCGACGGCAACACAACGTGTGTCAATCCACCATCATCGTCATATAAGTACTTAAAGCTCCTTTGGCTGGCTAGTGTTATTTTAGAAACTACATTTCCTTCATTGTAGTAAATAAACTTGGTTCCATCTTGCGTACTTGTTATTTCTGATAACATTCCATGTGGATCATAATTGTAAGTTTCTTCGCTATCGCCCCATTTCCACCCATTGATTCTGTAAAATCTGTCGTATGATATATTTAACGGAACACCAGCGCCGTGAGGAGTAAATGAAAGTGGTAATCCAGCAACATCATACGCAATCGTAAATAGAGGATTTCTATCGGCGTTGAAGAATGTTTCTTTACTTTTAAATTGATCAAACTCAATTATTAGAACCCTGGAATCGTTCACCCAAATTTCTCTGTTTAAGGTTTGTTGTGGGTTTCTGACGTCACCTACCAAAGTGTATAACGAATACATTGTATTTACTAATCCATCACCGAAAGTTGTAGATTGATGAGACCACATATGAAGCATTTCAGCCTCGATAGGTAACGCTGCTTCAAGTAACGGATGTTTGGCTGCCGCAATGCTCTCAAATTTACCCGACCATGGTGTATCAATTAATAAAGTATTGTTTGAGTATATCCGGCCTTCAGTAATTTGTTTTCCATTATTTATTGTAATTTGCTTAAATGATTGTCCATGTAATACATATTCACATTTTTTTGCCACACCTACAGGAATAGTGCTCGAAGGATTGGATACAGTTACTGCAAGGCCGTAGTTTTTCGCCAGACCTGAAGTAATATGAACTTGTTCTCCTGATGGCATTATGATTTTAGTAACACGACCAAGCTCGTCGTAGTTATAAATCACCGTATCACCAGCCTGAGAAAAATATTTGGGAAAATGTATTATAATATTATATATATAACTATGTTTTATTAGAAAGAACAGGGCAACCAATGAAATTATTAATTATTGAAAAATACAAAATGAAAAATACATACCCCAGATCGACTGTTCAGTAAGCCTGAGTTGGCATCATAATCTAATTCGATTTCAGAAGATCCTTTCTCTGTTATCTTAGTCAGATATCCAATTCCAGATATTTTTAGCTCAAGTTTATGGTCTTGGGTGTTCTCTATGGAACTTACGACATTGCTGTAATCTCTCAATAACTGTATTTTATTTCCAGAGGCATCAGTCACAGTAGACAATTTTCCGAAACTGGTATTCTTCGAGTACAAGAATGAGTATCTGGTTTTTCCTGAAGTTAAATCTTTTGTTGTTATATGTTGACCGTATCGGTTGAAAACGTATATTTCTGAAGTAGGTGGATATGGTATTCTAAATTCTCCGTTTTCGTCGTGCGAAGGCAAATAGTGTTTTAGTGCCAAAATGTGTAGGGAACCTGTTAATCAAAAATAAATTAATCATAAATCCTGTAAATACTAAAAAATATTAATATTTTACGGTAAAGTGAAATATAAAGTACCTTGGTCAACTACATTTAGAACACCATCTGGTGTTACTGCAAGAGCAGATATCGTTTGGAATTTAGCGTTAGATGACAGTAATGTTTCAGTACTCGTTGGTGGTTCATCTCCTGCCACCACACTAAGACGGCAAGGGCAACCAGCACCCTCCTCGCGAGGATTAGCCGGAATTACAGTAGCAGAAATAGATGAATTGCATTCACAGCTTAGTTCTTTTAGGTTTTCTTGTAATTTGCCAGCAAAGTGCATGATTTTCCCTGATGGATCAATTGATTTGATAGTATTGGTCTTTTTAGCATCTGATTCCGCTACATATAGGATACCACTAGGCGCAAAAGCTATAGCTAGTATTGTTCCTAAATTAGAATCCTCTCTAAATTCTGTATTAGTTTTATTTGTTGCCTTAGTAATTGGTTTACCATCGCTTCCGATGCGACAATGAGATGGTTGTCCGGCTACAATCTTTATTTTCATGTCTACAGTAAGTTTTAAAATAATTCTGTCGTCTATAAAGTATAACGATCCATCTAGCGGAGATAAAGCTACACCAGTGGGCCATTGCAGTTGAGCTTCATATGGAGCGATAGCACCTCTGCACGGAACGGGTGACCAATGATTGTGATGGCCGTGATGACCGACCAAAGTATGGATAATACCATTTGGATCAACAGCGCGTATGTTTGTACCGTCAGCAATATACATCGTCTTATCTGCTGCAATAGCAAGACCTGAAAGTAATTTAATTATTATATATTTTTTCGAACGGTTATTTTATGAGAAAAACACAAATATAGCAATTCATATACCTTTAGGGTGGGCCAGCTTGGCTTTGATAGCAGGTCCTTCATCTCCGCAATTCGAATCATCTCCGGGCACACATCGGTCTCCATTACCCACGACGGGTTCAGAATTCGCGGATGGGTCACGCACTTTTTCTAACGTAAGAACTCTTCTCACTTGATGTTTCTCTGAATCTGATATGTAAAGATATCCGTCTGCTGGTGATATGCAGATGTAATACTGATATGCAACTTGCGTCGTTCTGTAAAAAGTAATGCGCTTATTTTTTTTGTTATCAATAATTTTAGTAAGCAATCTTCAAATTATACTAGATGTTACTTACTCGAGCCTTAATATAGTGGTTACCACTCCTTCAGGAGTGATGCGTCGTACAAGATTAAAGTCTCCTACATAAAGAGAACCGTCAGGGCCGGATGTTAATGCTGTAGGAGTCAGAAGACGTGAATCTGCTGCTTTCCCATTACAATGATCCGGACAATCTAAAGAACGTTGAAGACCCGTTCCCATCACCACCTATTTAATAAATATTAGAAACATTAATGGAAATGTATGTATATTTAAAACAGAATATTTCAGAATTACAGGATGATTTTTTTATTAGTACCTGTACAGTTCTAGGGTACTGCTTAAGATGTAGCATGGCACCATCGCCTTTTTGCAATATTCCTTCATGGAAATTGTAGTGATGGTGTATATCTAATCCCCAGCCACCAATGTCTGATATATCAACGTCAAATCCAGCCAAAGTCGCTGTCTGCGTTTCCCAAACGACCGCAGCGCAAGAAGAGTATTCGTAACCGATAGATATCTTTGCTTGGGCTTTACCATACACCTGTAATAATGATAAGAGATATAAGAAGTTTTAATAAAAGCTTTCATATTATACGTCAGATATAAATAATGAAATAAAACGTACTTTTTGTTTGTAAACGTTTCTCTTGTTCCATGCGAATATATGAGTTAAATCAGGGTCTGCTTCGTACGTGTGCGTATGTAGGGATCCTTCGATTTCAACTCTCACGTGGACTCGTGCAAGTGACGCCGGCACAATTCTGCGCGTCAGTTGAACATGTACGCATGACAAATAGCCAGCTGCTTGTGAAGATCGATATGTCAGCTTTACTAAAGAACCGGGTATGGCAATTGATTCACTTACGATCTGAAACAATCAGATGGCTTTATTAATAATTTAACAAGGATGCTTACGACAAAGAGGAATTGTTACGTAGAGTTACAAGAAAAAAGACCAGAAACTATGTTGGGTATGTATGAAACTATATATGTAAGTTCTTTTATATTATTGGCATGTAGTTATGATATACAAATGAATTAAAAGACGTTTTATTTTTCTATTTTCTGCATGTTTGTTCCTTCCTTCATTTTTCAATCATTTAATACCGTGTTGACAATAGCAACAAACTAACATTTGTTGCTATTGTTAGGTACACATAACTAAGTCATATTGTACACATAACTAAATGTACCTGTGCCTCAGGATAGATAACAGTGGTTGTTGTCGCAGAAGACGCAGCAGGTGCAGCAAGTGGCGGCATGGCAACCACCTCGGGTCTGAGTCGATCATGGTCATGAGCTGCACAAGGCGGGGCCTCGGCCTCCCACCATTGTGGCATGGGTGACCAGTCCAGACGTGGAGGCGCTCTGAAGAATTCCGACAGAATTTCTTTATAGTTATACTTAGTAATTTTAAATATTAAATACGTGAAATATATTTATTTTTCTTAAATATGTTATTGGAATCTGTAATT
>DWOP01000121.1:0-11274 GCA_018251135.1 Cephise aelius
AATTAATTTATCACTGGGAGTTGCATAAAAATATAATTTTAAATTAAATTATATATATTAAATTTACTCAACGAAATTTTATTTCAATTAAAATGCAAATTTATTCCTCTAGCATTACCATTATTTCAAACATATAAAATTATATCTTACTCATAATATCTGAAGAAATATTTATAAAATTTAAAATATGACACAAATGATTATCACGCAGCCGATTACGTCAGTTCTGGGATCTATGCTTAGAACAATAAGCCAACGTCGACAGAACATCGAATATGACTTTAGACACGCTCCTTGGTTTATTCATGAAAACAAACTCACTCAGTGTATTGGGTTAACGATGTTGGCGTCCCGCTTCCAAGCGAATATGGAATTGGGACAAGTCGACATCAGCCAAACAATCCATTTACGGAATTTATTGTTCCTTATTCCTTGGAGCTAGTTTGCGCATTTCAGCAATTTTCCTTACAATTATTTTTACAAGTTGTCCAATTCTTGACATTTTCATGACGCGCTTATGAAAATGTCAAGAATTGGGCAACTTGTAAAGGATAGGAACCATTTTGTATTTCTAATGAGTCAAGAGATAATTTTTGTACATAATTACTGCATTTGGCGATAAAACTAAGTTTTTGAATACAGTATGTATTCGTTTTGGCGTGCCGTGGCAGATACTAAGAAACTATCCAATTCGCAGAGGAACATGTTTGTGATCAACCTCGAGTAGGACTCGTACCGCCTTTGAGGTCGGTCGGAAGTATGAGGGCTTTTTCTTTCAATTTCCTAACTTCACGAAAAGGCAGACGGGCTACAAAGTAGTCACTGTTATCTATAGAAGTTTGCAGCTCCTTGTGGGTTGCCAATGTTTCGCAAGTTTTACACTCGTTGCATTGCGTTGGTTACTTCTTTTTTTTATTATATCTTAACCTAACGAGAAAGCAGTCGCCGTCGCCTTCGAACATTTGCAACACCAGGAGGGTCGCCTATGTCTCGCAGACTTTTAAGGAGACCTTTTTTAACACCTTTCTTGAACAAGGGAACAACAGAACAAGTGGAAGGATGACGTGGGCACCATGACAAATAGTTTTTCAGCACTCGCCATGGTAAAGCCGGTAAAACACACAAGTTTGTTACTTCGTTACATAAATAGACAATATCTGGATGACCGGGCTTTGCTCGATGTTTTAACTATGCATGCTCTTCCTGCCATCTAATATAGTCATAATAGATGGCAGGTTTAAAAAAAAACGTTTTTCTATCACGTTTAAAACGAAATTTTCTGAAAATAAAACAGAGCTAGATCGATTTATCGCCCCCCGAATCCCCTAAACACGAAATTTCAAGAAAATCGTTGCAGCTGTTTCCGAGAGCGATGATATATACACAAGAATTGCCCGTTTATAGATATTAGATATATATAAAACAAATGTACTTACATGATCAAGGGGCAGTACGAGGAATGCACCGCCACCAGCGACCTCAGTGACGATAGCGACGAATTTTGGATTCACCGCACAGAAGTTGGAATCATGGGCATTCCTTGTTATCTTTATATTGTCATAGCATCTCTCTCGTTTGAAGGATACGCCATACACATGGCGGAATTTGGAGCTCCTCACGCCACGGAACCATACCTAGAATGTTGGCGGATATTACGGCCCCTGATAATACTTAACAACATGCTACACAAAAAAATCTATGGGAAACAAACATTTGAATGTTTAAAAGTCACATAGATATTATAATAGCCTAAAATATATAGCTCACATTTTCGCACATTAAAACAATAATCGAGAACTGTATAGCCATGTTTTTGTGCGCTCAATTACGAAATATATAAAGCAATTGGAGGTATTAATTATTTCTCTACTCTTTCCAGTGGACCGTGGGATCAATTTGTGGAAAAAAAAACTCAATGACCATTCACATTCAACTTTTTACACTACTTTTTACTTTCGGAAAGCGATAGAAGATTCATTTGATAAAATAGCATAGTGGCATTAAAAGGTACTTAGACTACCACGTTCTTTTAATATATTAAATGACTGCAGCCATTGACCTAATTGGTTTATTTGCATGCGACATACACTTGAGCGATGAACCAACGTACTCCTGAGAATAGAGTCCAATTAAATAAATTCTTATGTAACGCTATATGTAACACCGTCCACGAATATTCCAATTGATATATACATTGTACCTGATGTTACATAGCGTATGATGGTGATTTGATTGTTCCTAGAGGAATTTGGAAAAAGAGTCTTGTCTCTAGATTTCAAACTAAAGGATGGTTAAAAAATAATGTGTTCCAAATTTTTTTATGCTATAATTGATTTATAGATAAAGTATAGAGTATATGAGACATGAAATGCGTCAAATCATACTGATAAATGGTTAAATTGGTTGGTTTTTTAATGGAGTATGGGCTGTCTTGTGAAAAGACAATATTGTAAGAGTAAAGAGATTTCTAGACATAATTTTGGAAACAATCTGAAAAAAAATTATTCCTAGTTTGAAAAATGTATTTGCGACAGACCATAGTAGCTTCACCGGCGTTCTTGTGGCATGCAGTATTTTCAGGGTATCAATGAACTTGTGTAATTTGTAGTTTCACATCTATATGATACATAAACAATCTTGCATTTCCAATAAAAACATAAAGCACTGACTTAAATCTAAAAAAGCGCAAATAAAATTGAAAACAATACCTGTGAATTAGTCATGTCGCCGTTTCTACTGAGTGCGAAATCAAGACATGCACTACATTAGAATCGCACTCCAAAACTATGTATACAGTCTGTGCATTTTACAAAATATAACCATGTACACAAGTAACATAAAACTCAGGCGCCCACAACATCACGAACTGCAAAATAAACACTGAAAGTTGCAAAGAAACAAACAACTTTGAACATAACAGTGGAATGGAAATAGATGTGCATATAATAGTAACTATTTATTCTATTACATAGTGGTCACTACATCGTTGGCTATTTGTGCCGAGACGTATGAAATAGTAATTGTCTGTTATTATGACAGAAATGGCGCGTGTCTCGGGCAGAAAAAAAAAGAGAAAAGCGATAAAATGCTGCGGTGCAGCTGATTTTACGAGAAATTAATACGTGATATGTCGCGATCTAGCGATAAATATCAACCGAACGCAAACTGAAACAAAACAAATGTGACGAAGTATTATATAAAATTAATTTGAATATTAGTTACTTTCTATGCCGTAAGCGTATAAAAAGAATGATTTGCTGAATGATGTACCAGATTACGTGTCTCTTAAATTCATAATTCAAAACTTGTGCAGGCAGCATCGTAATTCGTCCATAATGACGGCTCTACATTATTTGATAAATAGAAATTTCGGTTAACAGCGGTTTAAATTGGCTGTAATTTACGTAGTGTAACGTCAATTTTAATGTTTGCTATACGGATTGATTCTATATTTTTATGATTCACGTTGATCGCAAACGATAATTATTTATATGCCATTATTAAACCTTAAATCTTTATTGCGATGCGAAGTGAACGTCATTTTAGAGTAATTAATAAGTAACTGTGTATTAAACGTCGAAAAAATTTACAAGACAAACATTTTTTTTCAGATTTTTTGCTATTTATACACATAAAACACACAAAAAGAGAACATAATTAAATAATGTATTATTTATCAAGGAATAATGTAAACGTTTAGGCATTTTACGTTGCATGCTCCAGCGAGATTGTTACATGATGATCACGGAGCGTGAAAGAAAGAAACAACTTCTAATTGTTCGCAGGAGTCCAGATACGGCCACTGATGTTGCGTCACCCACAGATATGATATAATTACTACTCGTCAAGTATGAAGGCAAAATCAGTTTATTGTTAACTGACGCTGTATAGAAGGGGAACCACTGAATACAATTTTGGATATCATTTTCGGCTGCGTGATGTCTATTGTGATGATAATAATAAATAACGTAGGTATATATACATAGAAATATTATTATCTTGATAATTACGAATACGGACATTGATAAAACGGTAATTAATATTTTCCTAACTTAATCTAATAACTTATTTATGCGCAAATTGAATAAATAAATAAGTAAACGATTTCTATAGATCCCAGATTAGGATTCTTTATGTCACAGAAGTCATAGACGTTCACAAAGACGAATACATATACACCCAGACCCAAAAAAGAATATTAAAATCATTTTACATTCCGCCTGTTGTCTCCTTAAAGTAACTACTGATGCACTTGCGGTCAAAATTCGACCGTAATTCATCAACATACAGCCATGTTACACAGTGATAGGTGCTGGAGAGGAGTTGCCTCATTCTGCGAGGAGGCCATGACGCGCAAGAGGGTGGTGGAGCAGATGAGGGCGGAGGCCGAGTCACCGCACTTAAACCGCCGCAGGCGGGTCGGGCCCAGATGTCTGGCACACGATCGGATTTTGTCCCCGTAACCAGCATTCGAGCGTTAGACACGGGGGTCCGATATCCGACTCATAATGCTGCGGCGAATGGCGTACTCACAAACACAATATTTGTGTGTAGTGGAAGGCAACGGGTCCCAATAAGACGAGCCTGCGCAGATGGGTGCCGCTGGTTGGGTCGATTGAGTTAAATTTAAGTTCCTGTGACTCATCCGCCCGAGGTGGTAGAAGGCAGACCGTAGGGTTTTAGCGGGTAGGAGACCGGTATAACCATCTGCTTCGTCCCGTGGCGCAGTGGTATCTACGACGAGTTACCCTATGTAAAAAAATCCTCCCCTTACCTAATGGTAATTGGGTGACAAATGGATGTATTTTTGGTATTGGCAAATTTAAAACTTATATGGTTTTTTCATGGATGCCATCGTCAGAACTGGACAGCATTGAAATGGAACCACCAGCATGTCAAGCCTCAAATTTCAAATTAAAAAAAATCATCAAGGTCGATTCACCCAGCCGTAGGTTCTGAGGTGACAAATATAAAAAAAAAATCAGTCGAATTGAGAATTTTCTTTTTAAAGTGGCTTAATAAAAAACAAGAAATTACAGCGAGTCACAATCCATTTATTAAATTTTCACACAATATTTTATTTATTTCAAGAAGACGAGAAATGTCGTGTCGGTCTACCGAATAGCATTCAGTATCCAGTCTCTGTAGGCGCTGACCCGAACGAACATGTCGGGCGCGCCGCGCGCGCACGGCAGCCCCCACGACACGATGCCGATCTGCTGGTTGTTGGAGTTGCGGATCAGCGCGCTGCCGCTGTCGCCCTGGGACAACATAAAACAGGATTATAATAATAATAATATAAGGAGAAACATGATTTCCATGTGTGTCCAAGCATGACAGGAGCGACTGAACAATTTTGTCTTATTTACAGATTTTTACTCCAGATAGCGGTTAAATTGAGTGAGCGTCTAGTTGTCTTTGTGCAACGTTGTTTTATTCTTTGATTTTTCTCAAGTGAGGCTTAGAGTGGCTATAGGGGACGTTTGTAGCCACCGGGGCGTTAGTCCCATATTTTTCTTTATTTTAGCCCGTCATTTATGTGATTTCTAACAATATAGGTATATTATTATGTAGTAGGAGACAGGAATAGCACGTATCGCCATAACGGTTCCTAATCTTAAAGGGTCAACAAAGCTTACAACGACTTGACCCGAATTGGGTCGCCCGTATCAAATTGCGAGAACTCCATATTAGATCATACAAATCCGTTAGGAGTGGAAAAACCGCTATTAATAAAAAAAAATACTATTAAGAATTTAATTAGATATTGACTGGGCAAGATAACCTGGATAAGATAATTATCAATCATGGCTGTCATTATATTTATTACATAGACAGATGAATTTAGCAAGTCACACAATAGCCCACAGAAAAAGTGTGACGGAGGCACCAGGTAAAAGAGTTTCTCCGACCACTGACTATAATGAACCATGATGTAGAACACGCAGAGGCAACATAACCCTTAGTATGTTCAAGATTAGTGTCGTCACGGCAACTCCATTGGAATGCAGAAGAATATTAACTACCGTCACAGTTCTTTGCTCCTTTTTTATAAACAATCAAGCGATAAGGTAGATGGACAAAGTGATGGAAAGCAGTCACCGTCGCCTCAGGACATTCGAGCCGCCAATGCATCGCCGACTTGAAGGAGAGCTCTTTTTGCACCTTTCTTGATGAGCCCCTTTCTCGTGCGCTGTAGAAATACGTACATTTCTACAGCGCACGAGAATACCGGACCTTAGAGGACGAACACGAATCTAATTGATGTGAATGGAACTCCAGCCTTGAGAAAGAGTGACATAGGCCGATCGAACTTTTCTTCGGAGCACTCACCATTGTAATGTCGGTAGAACACCCAGAAGGAAGGCCTCCTGCTGGTGGTTAAGCAAGTAATTAATGATTGTACCAGCTACTTACATTGCAAGTACCGTGGTTGACTGAGTGGAAGGTGCAGATTTCGATACGGGGATCGACAGAGGGTGCGCGAATGTTCAAGCTGGCAGCCACACGTGCTACCTCAGTCACACACCGGTTGGCGTCGAAAGTATTCACTCTCAGTTCCAGGAGGTTGTTGGATAGAGATCCGCCAGTCTGGAAGTTATAAAGAATCACGTAAAGCTTTTTTGTATGACCAATGACGTCGCACAAATCAAATCAAAAAATTCCACATTTAATACAGAATTCTTTTTTAACGTCAATTATACTATCGCCATTTCGCAAAGGTGTTTCGTTAATGGAAAAGAAACTAAATAATTCCAGGCCAGGCAGAGACCTCCAAAATAAGCGCTATCTTCATAAAGATTTACATCATCGCCAGTATGATCCCAGCGATTGATTCGCTGGGGCCTTTCTCCCATTTACATAAGATCAAATTTTTCAATAGTCAAAGTATTTGGAAAAAATAGCTACCTGGATCTGTCCGTTTCTATTATATCTTTTAAATCATGTAACGGATTCTGTTACGGGTTTCTATACCATTTAGAATAATGTTCTGGGAGATTTTTAAGTACAGTCCATAATTAAGTTTTCAAATACTAGAAAGAATTGAAGGTTAGGTTATTTAAGGCAGGCCACTAGATCCAAAGCAATTTGGAAACTGGGTAACTCACCCTGATTCTGCCCCAGCCAGCAACTCTGCTGGCGATGTTGCCACCCTGCCAGTCATAGTTAAGGGCAATGACTCTCACGCGGTTGTTGAAAACCACGTTAGCACTGGTTAAGAGGAAGCCCAGGTCATTTTTGATGGTAGATGCGACGTAGTTCGGGTGGATGTTTCGGCCCTGCAGAGCGTACATTTGGCCACCGCTGTTCCAAGCGTTTGTGCCTACGGTGACGCGGAGGGAGCTGCAACCAACATTTTAATATTGCTGTAAAAGGCTCAAACTGTTTGCTGTTCATTGGAAATATTGATGCCGCATGATTACATTAACCAAAGTCGCCCAAGTCAGTCAGGGCTTGGGTCATTGTGGAATTTCCTGCCTTAAAAACAATCGTCAGCCAAGATAATAGGCTTGTCTAAAGTATAAAATGATCGTGATGAAACTATCAAACGCAAACTGGACATTTTTCGGCAGTTGGAAATACGGGGTGTCTCGTTTCACCTCAGGGAAACCCGGCACGGATACCATCCGCCACGGCGCCGAAGGATGCTTATGCTACTCGAGCCCACCAAAAACCTGACGGTGTCCTCCGTATCAATGCGAGGCGGAGCCACAGAAACACACGTGAAGTGCTTAACTATTGTGGCTCCGCCGATTACGGGGGGTCATTGCAGGGCAACACCCTACTTTCATAAAGTACCATGCAGGACTTGCGGGACCTTTTTTTTAGATTGGTAGGGCTCCATTTTATAATTTAACAAACAGCTGGTCAGATATGCACTCTCTCAAAACACTTGGTTAGTCATGCTTTCATTAAAATAATCTCATTCCTCCAGAAGCCACAGACACAAATACACTTGTCAAATCTATAACATCCCTCCTTTTGCGTTAAGTTCTAAAAAGGACTGTGCAAATGTCGCCACTATAAAAAAGTGACGTCAGTATATTTATCCTTTGGTACTAATGAAACCAGCGATTGTTTTAAAACGGTGTAAATCTTCGCAACCTGCAACAAGTTCTTCACCTGCTAAGAGTGTTCCCGGAGATCATAGCTTGGATGCAGTGGGCGGCGGTGAGGACACGTCTGTTCGTGATGAGAGAGCCACCACAAACGTAACTTCTTACGATCGCTCCGTTGGTCATCGCCACCGCCCAGGGATAAGCGCCCTGCGGTGCGGTCACGCCGCCCACGATGCGGCCGTCCGCGTCCGTCACCGTGTGGTCGAAAAAGATGGACATGTCATCCTCAATGGCGGGGAAGGCTGGAAACAAATATGTATTATTTGCCTGTTATGATACGAATTTTTGCCTGATCTAAGATAACACCCCGGCTGTTAATACAAGCCCCATGAGTTTTACAGGGTTATTATACAGGTGTAAGTGGGGTAACGGAACGAAACGGTTGTGTTTTCAAAAGCGGCTATGCGTTTGTGCTTAAATTAATGTAGCAAGTTGAACTGGAGCTATAAATTAGGCACTAATAGTAATTAATAATTAAGAGGTACGTTTTTAACAAGCTTTTATTAGATTCGGTCGTATGTATTTATGTATCGAATTTTATTTATGTATATTCGTAACGGAATCATTGAACACCATTTTGACCGACTTTGAAACGTCGGATTAATTTGAAACTTTGCATACTTATCAAGGACCGATGACACGGCGATAATATGAAATAAAAATAAATAAAAAACACACTTTTATGAAAAAAAAATCACAAAAAACTGAAAAATAAATAATAGTTCAAAAAACTAATAAACACGTTTTTATAGTTAAATAAATAATAATAGTTTAAAAACACTAAATATCACGCTTTTGTGAATAAAAGGTATTAAAAAGTAAGAAACAAATTTTATTAAAGAAACCTGGGGTGCATGGTGTCGGTAGATCATTTAAAAACCGACCTACACTTTTTTACAAAAAAAATTTTTTACCATTTTTTCACAAAAGCGTGGTATTCAGATTTTAAACTATTAGATATTTATTTATACTGTTTTTTTTTTATCACCTGTTTAAACTTATTTTTGATATTTCCATGATGGTTCCGTGATATAGGCTGCAAGTTTAGTGTACCTAATAGTAAAAACAGTTCCCCAGGAAAGATTTTGTTAGATACCTTACTAATCTAGGTACAGTCTACTTATTCATATATTACGATTATGTGTTTTTCTTTTATCAAATACTAGCAATCGTCCGCGGCCCCGCCCGCGTAAAACGCAAGAAAAGCTCTAACTTTTGCCGTTGCCGCAATATTTTTTATTGCTGCTCCTCCCCTATTCGTTTTAGCGTGATGTTATTTAGCATAAAGACTTCCTCAATAAATGGATCATCTTACACTAAAATAATTGTTCAAATCGATTCAGTTGTTCCTGAGATTAGGGGGTTCAAACAAACAAATTCTTTAGCTTTATATTATTAGTATAGATGTCAATGTTTCCATACATGGGAATTAAAAGTTTGGCAGTTAGACTATATGGTTACATCTTCATAAGTGCGTGATAAATATTAAATGTACCAATTACTTGACAATGTTTATTATACAGGTATTATAATTACAATGAGTGATATAATTGAATGATGATAATGAGCGTACCCGTGATATTGTCCGATGCTGAACACGCGACAATATGGACAATATGGAGTTTTTAGCGATCTCCGTAAACTACTTGGTCAGCGATGCGTAGTCAACAACTGTACATAGACATTAACTTGATTATCCGCAACTTACCGAACCCTCCAACGAGGAGTGTAGCCAACAAGATACCGAATCTCGCCACCATCTTTTCCACCACAAAATGATGATGGACGTTTAAAATGCATATTTATAGGCGTAGATAATGGATTAATAGATACCAGTAATTATCCTCGATATCAAGTGATCAATCACATCGACTACAATTTACAATACGTGATTTGAATACAGTGGAATTACCACATGAACAAACGGATGTAGCCAGGTTTTAGTACTGGGCAGGGTTCAAAAAAATAAAACGACCAAAAGTACATAAAATAAGCTTTATATAGGAAAAATATTAAAGATACGGAAAATACATATAAAAAAATGTCCTCGAAGAAATTAGGAGTCTTTTGTCAAGCAGTGGGACAGTATAAGCTATAAGCTATAACGTTCTTTATATATAGGAAAGAAAGAAAGAAAGACAGACAATCTTTATTTCTTAAAACTACGACATACACATTATTTTTTAAATTAGTGTCTACCTACCACTAAAGAACTAGACAACTACCACAAAAAAAATAGAAACGCATTGCTTATACTCGAATTATGGTCAAACTTCGACCATTAAACGACCATAAGCGCACCCACTTGATGATTTTTGCCTCGAAATCACATTGAATAGTATTTATCCGTCGAATATAACGCCATCTGACAATGTTTACGTTCGTGTTTGTGCACCTACCCTCGCTTAAGTGCAAATAGCGTTCCAAATACAAACCGTTCGTTAGTCAAACAGCTTACGAACTTTCTACTGGTTTTCAAACTTCCATTAATGAGTTAAGAGTAAGTTTACTCTTTGATGTATTATATTAATTTATTAGAGATGTGTAGTAATAAAATATTAGTAGAATCGACGATTCTGTGTATGGAGACGGCACCATCACCACAGCTGTCTTTATAGCAGTTGTTTAATAAGAAATTCGTGTTTCGGTTTCAATAGTATGGTAGTAGTATAGACAAGAGGTGACCATTTCAGACCTGAACAATAGTGCATGCATTTGTGGTTCCACGGATCGGTTTATGCATTCCTTTTTGCCATGCACATGCAAGGCATAGAATGAATTTCTAAGGTATTTCCTGAATGCGTTGAGTTTTTAAAAAAAGGTGCATAAAAGCCAGCGATTTTATAGCCAGCGATTCGTTGTTGACCTTTCTGGTAGGTATAGCAAAAGTCTAGATGACCAGTGGCCGGTAACCCTTCTCACCAGGTGGTCTTATACATAAGAGTATAAGTTAGCGGTCTACCTTCTGAAGTATTTTCTTTTTTTTTCAAGTTCCTTCGATTCTAAGAAAAACTATATATTTTTTTTAATTTCCTAGATTTTTTTATTTCGTATTTATATTATTTTGTCATTTTTTTATTACTAGTGACCCAGTTGCGGTCGAAATTCGACCGTAATTCTTTAAAATTTATCATTGCATAATCATAACAGATTA
>DWOP01000122.1:0-11267 GCA_018251135.1 Cephise aelius
CAAAAATATATTTTCTAATCGATTTCACCTAATGGAAAATTATATATCTTCAAATTAATCGTAGTATTCGTCGTAATCTAACTGCTATCAAGTTATTAATTGAGATTCAAGTTCGTATTTACGAAATATTACATTAAATTAAGTGTAAGAACAATTCAATAAGAAAATAAAATGTTCCCCAGGTTACAAAGTAACGGAAGATATCGCGAAAACGCGTTGTTCGGTGCCTGGTGTGGGGTTGATCTCCCCGCCGCCGCACCACGACATCTACTCCATCGAGGATCTCGCTGAACTGATCTATGACCTCAAGTGCGCCAACCCTAAAGCCAGAATCTCTGTGAAACTCGTGTCTGAGGTCGGCGTGGGGGTCGTCGCATCAGGAGTAGCTAAGGTAACGTGTCTTAAGCTACGATAAGATAACAATTAAGAATAAAAGTACACAGGAAAGAAATATAAATACGGACCTACAAAACTATAAATTAAATAAATGTACTAAGTAAAATCTACCACGGATGTAAAAGGTCTCTGATCACGTTAGAAGAATCAATGAAACTATAAAAAAAGAAGCTTAAGCGCTATTAAGCCCTTTCAGTTAATACAACATTTAATATGTCTTTGTAGTTGGCTCATTAAAATTAGAGTTGTAAAATAACCACGTTTTTCCAAAGAAATTTCTATTCGTAAAAGTAGATAATGCTTAGGCAGTGTTGTTAGTGATAGCGTATGAGGCTAGGGTTGTCACAAATAAACGGCAACGATACGACTTCTATCATTTCCTGGCTTTCTCATTAGTTAACCATTTGAAATGAAATCACGTGATTGCAATAATCATGACATCCTACCTATGTAGAACCTGTACACAATTTTTTCGCGATGTTACTATCGCTACACTTATGTCTGCCGTGTAGCAGTTTTATGAATGTTTCTGATTGAAAAGTAGGGTTGCCGCTTACAATTATACAAATGGCGGTCATTCAAGTTCTCAGGAGTAAATCCATTCGTGGTCAGGTAGGCTATTCTGTAAGAATAATGTATGACGTCGAGAGTGAATTCGAAGTGAGGTGTCAAATTTAATGAATTTGATTGGTCCACTCAAGGTTAACTGAAGGGAAGTTTCAAAATTGACCAATCAAATTTGTTGAATTTTAACATCTCACTTCAAACTCACTCTCGACATCAAACTATGTTCTTATAGAATAGCAGTACAGTTTTGAAAAGGACTGACTCTCGTGTGTCTTACTCGAAATTTATCACAGACGTCCATGGGCAGCATAGACCTCCCTCTTTCTGGCTTCTGACACTCTGGTAGACTGCATTGTCCTTTGCAACTTCAATATTTATGAAAAAGCACAAGTTTTGTAATCGCACCGCACTTTCGAGCGTAAACTATATAATCGCTGAGGCCTTTCAACATGTCGTGGCTAGTGTCTAGTGCACGTAACTAGCACAGTGTACCCGCAGGGCAAGGCGGAGCACATCGTGATCTCGGGGCACGACGGCGGCACGGGCGCCAGCTCCTGGACGGGCATCAAGAGCGCCGGCCTGCCCTGGGAGCTGGGCGTGGCCGAGACGCACCAGGTCCTCGTGCTCAATGACCTGCGCTCCAGGTACGTTCACCACAACGACTTGACACGAATTGAGTCACCCGTATCGAATAGCGAGGTTATAAATTCAGATCATAAAAATCCGCTAGTAGTTTTAAAACATCTGGCAGAGTAAAAAAAAATTGGATCAAATTTTTGTCAATGTGATGAAATAACGCAGTTATCTCGGTTAGCAAACGAGTAGTCGGCAGAACGGGTGGCATTTTCGTTGTCTCCCGTGTTCTATGTTTAAAAATGTCAATTTTTCTGACTGAGAATTTATAATTACGAAAGCAAAATATACCCTCAGCAATCATGTATAATGTTACTGATAAAACATTTTTTAAAATTGAGTACTAATGATCTCTCAATTACTTTATAGACAATACTTATACTCCTATTCGCGGAGCAGTCCCGCAAATAAGTAACCCTCGCTTACTAAGTACTGCACGTAACAGAATTTTTTTATTTATGACCTATTTATTTTTAGGGTGGTTGTACAAGCTGATGGTCAGATTAGGACCGGTTTCGACGTAATGGTGGCCGCGTTACTCGGGGCCGATGAGTTCGGCTTCAGTACTGCTCCTCTTATCGCTCTTGGCAAGTACACACTTATATACTACACTGAGTAGCCATTGACACATTGAGAAAGCCATTGTACCGTATGTACTGTGAGCAGGCGGCAGTGGAGTGATATTAACACGCACGGCTAACTGTCACGTGCGCTTTTTATCTTTCTAAAGCTATTCTGCATAATAATAATATTATCTTATGAAAGATTTATACGAAAAAAGTGCTGAGATTTTTTATCCGCCGGCCTTTGTCTCCCAGCTAACCTTAGCCAAACGGGCGCTCAAAGCCGATGAATTCGCTATATATGTATCCTGACATTCATGAAATGTATGTTAATACCATATAACGAAATGAAAATTTAAAATTTTTAATTCTGTTATTAACTTGATGAGATGTTCTTAAAAGATTCTTCATTTACCTTGTCCTTAACATCGGCATCGTACGCCGGTACCCTGCCGAACGGACCCACGGGAAAACAGTCTTTATAGTTATTGAAAATTATTTGAAAGTCCTTCATCATGGGCGCGTTGTCGTTGACATCCGTTACTAATATCTCCACTCTGACGTCATTCCATAGCGGGGGGCTGGCAGCTCGTATGACCAGCTCGTACTTCTTCCTCGGGCTTTCGTAGTCCAAATCGACCATTGTTACTAATTCTGCTTTGTCAGAACCTTGACGCGTTTCTAATGAAAAACTGCTGGAGTCCTCGCCACCTGATAGGTACATTGATTTAATGGTAATAGTCCTTCGAGCCGGATTGCGATTAAACATCTATTGAACGGTATTTACAGTAATCGTATTTTAATTATTTTACAATTAATTTTTATTTTTTTGAGAAATTAGATAATGTTAAATTGGATAAAAATCAGGTAATAAAAATTGTTTATGACATTGATTTTATTAATCATTAGATGACAAAAATACCTTTGATTGAATAATGTACTACAGCGTTTGGTCCTTCGTCTGGATCGTGAGCATATATTTTTCCAACAGTGGTACCAATGGGGCTATTCTCTGGGATGTAGAAAATGAGGCAATCGCTTTCGAAGACAGGCGGTGAATCGTTTATATCTTCTATCTTTATGTTGACTATTACCTGAAAGCGATTATTAACTTTAGCCAATTTTATTAAATATTATGGCGTTATTAACATAATTACAAAGCTTCATATAACTTAACAATATCATCACCAGAACCATCAAAACCAGTTTATTCTAGTTCAAACATTCATTCACATCTCGTTTTGAAATTTAACGCTTTTAGAAAGATTGTTTCTGTTTACATATAATATTAAAATAGGTAATTACTAAACTTACAGTAGAACTTTGTGGTGGCGTACCACCATCAATCGCCAGCGCTTTCAAATCGTAGGACGCGACGGATTCCCTGTCTAGGGCCTTGTTGGTCCGGATCACACCCGAGGCGGGATCAATGACGAAAGATCCCTCTTCCCTATCCTTAGGGTCTAGTTCATAGTGCACTCGCCCGTTGAGTCCTACGTCCGCGTCCGTTGCGCTCACTTGGGTTACCGACGTGCCTGGAGATATATACAATTTGTTAACATAACGGATAAGCGATAGCAATACATCTAAATATTTTTAAACTAATAAGTCAGATATTATCTTTTTTAAATTATGTTTCTAAAGCTACAGAGATCATGTACTGGAAAAGTCATAACTATGTATATATTTCATTTATTTTGATTGTACGAATACTATTATAATTAAGATAGATTTATATGCCAAGAACATAAACAAATTTAAGCGATCAATTATACTAGAACATGAAAAGGTAAATTTCGTTGGGAAACAATGTTATACAGAGAAAAATAAGTTAAAAGAAACAAAAATAAAACTATATACTTTTTATACTATTCCAACAATTCTAAAATGCCTTTTATGATTGTAATCCACATTTAATTTTAGAAGTTTCTAATTTTAACTTACCCAACATGACGACTATCTCGAATCTCTCCCTTAACATGTCAGACGCGGATAAGTTGTACAGCGGTGACTTCTCGTTGATCTTGTGGACAATTGTCATTGGCCAGATGAACATTAGCCTATCTTCTTCTCCATCAGCTCCTACCTTCAATTCTTGTTGATAGAATGGTAATACTTCTCCCTCTCTCGTGATCTGTTACGTAAAAAAATTCACCCACATATCAGTTTATTTGTAAATTTATATAATGTTCAATCGTAATATTTCTTTTAAATTGTATACTGTGTTTATTCTTTAGCACATAAATAAAATTGCCAATCTCCATTATTTGTAACATTATGGCACTGTAAGATATAGAGCAAACAAAATTTAAAATATATTGTTTTTACTATAAGTATTAAACATTTACATGCATATTAAATGCTTGTGTTAGTATACCAGAAGCATTATAAGTACCTGCCCCATGCATACGCCTACAATGTAGTATCTATTCTGTATAACTCTGTGTAACGTATTAAAATGACATTAGTATGTGTGATATTCATATATTAACATGAACACTTTAATGCAGTACATAGATGAGAACTACGGTTCATACATAGTTAAGTTAAAGTAGGCTTAGAAATTAAGGGACATATTAAAGAAATTATTGTGTTCAAAAATATTATGCACACAAATACTACCAAATGCGTTAGCCAAAAACCAAACGAAAATTACAATGAACGTAGCAAGTTTTATCCGTAGATGGGTCCAAGTAAAATAAATAAAAATAAATACAAGCCAATTCACAAAAAATATATTACATTAACAGCACATTCACATCTAAGGCAGTAATCATAACAAAAAATGCATGTTACGCACATAATGATGGGGTACCTTTTTCCGAATAATCTGGGCACGGACGTGCGCTTCCAGAATATGCGACTTGCGGATATCTCCCACTCGGAATAGAAGGCAAAATTCCCCATCTCTGAGACATATCACCGCGTTCCTTGAGAACAGGAGCGTGGTATTACGCTTTTTGGCCCGAGCCAGCTTCGCGAAAATTAGACCCACCTATGGACAAGAGAAAGCAAAGGTTTGAGAATGATACATTCCAAAACCCAAGAGTCGAATCGAAAATCAAAATTTAAATCACAATTCGGCTCCTTTGTTGCTTCATTTAGTCGTGTTATTGTACGGAAGCGTGCTGACTGAAATCCCCAATCACTAACCAGTATCCTCTTTGTCGTGATAATATACCTTGCGGCGGATTATTTGCGCTCTTATGTGTGCTTCGACAATGTGAGACTTTCTCATGTCTCCCACCCGAAACATCAGACACAGTTGACCGTCTCTCAAACAAATGACAGCGCTGCGGGAGTATAACAGTGTCTGGGCTCGTTTCTTTGGTCTAGAGAGCTTTGCGAAAACAATTCCCACCTAAAATTAGAGCATTTTGCAATGACATTCATGATGAATGCAACAGAATGACGGATACAGTCGTTTTGTTGGCCCAAATTACATTTTGTAACGCTGTAACTCAACTCGGCAAACCTTGGACAAGTATAGCCACCTTAAATATGTGTCTTGGACTCGTCTTAATCTACGATTTTAAGCTTATCTATAACATTTCAAGCCAAAATATTAACATTTTAAAATTCAACTATTAAATGGCACTTTTATAATCATTTTTCAGAACATCTGGATCACACTTTAATACGTTTATATAATTTGGCTCGTTTCCAACATTATTTTATTATTAAATTATCATCATATTGGCTTCGAAGCAGGAAGGTTTATAAACGAATAGACTTCTCTGTAACCCTTTAAACGATGCTTATGTCACACTGTTTTACACATAACAATTTTTAAATAACATTTACGACGTACAATGCGGATAGCAACGTCTATTTATGTCGTAATGCGGGGAATAATTTATTTGAAGTGATCATACGTCTTGTTGTTAACAATAGGTTTTTTCCGTCGCGTTTCTACTGTAGTAGATTTACTCGTATGTTTTAAATAAATGTAACAAAAATATCTTACTAATGCTTTGTGTATAAATTATTTAGAAAAAGAAATTACCATGAAAGCTTGTATAAAGACACCGACGATACTCTGAAGACACATGACGAAAATGGCCTCCGGACATTCTTCGTTAGTTGTTCTAGATCCATACCCGATGGTGTGTTGGGTTTCAACAGAGAAGAGGAAACAACCAGTAAAAGAGTTGACATTGTTGAGGCACGGAGTGAATGTTTCATTGCGGCCGGGGGGAGGCGGGGGAAGGTCGCCGTGGGTGAAGATGATGAGCCACCAGATAAGTGCAAAGAGAAGCCAGGAGAGGATGAAGGAGAGAGCGAAGACGAGCAGCGTCCATCGCCACTGCGCGTCAACGAGGGTCGTGAAGATGTCCTGAAGGTATCGGCGTCTACGCTTGGCCACGTTCCATTGGACGACGTTGCAGTCTCCGTGTTTGAAGATGACGCGCTTTTTGACGCGTCTTGCTGCGTGGCGGGCTGCCCGGTATCTGAAAATACGTAATAATCCAATTTTAAATAAATCGTCTAATCTTGGGAGTTCAATTGGCATAAACGTAAAGAATGATTTGACAAAATAATTGATACACCCTAATATCAACCCTAAAATTATTTTAAATAAGCTAAATTATGATAAAATTATTAAACGCTTAATTCCCCAAATAATCGTAAAATTAACGAGATTAAATAAAACACAAATATTGTACCTATCATCCGTTAAGCTCGCAAACAAAAGTGTAAGTAGGTATCTATTAAATTGTAATCGACGTAAAATAAAAAACGACCTTATGTGATGTAAATGTATGTATTATCTGAATAATCAGCGTTTCCTTTCGTTTCGTTTTTGATTTGATATCATTATAATTTTTATTTCGGGCTGGGACTTAGTTATTGTAAAGTGTAATGTAAACTGTAAGTACAGAACATTAACGGACAGAATCAAAATTATACTTCGCAAGCAGAGTACTGCGTCTTCTAGTACCTATTTTAGATGCAGTGCATTGAAAATACTTATAGTTCCACCTATTGTTTCGATTGCAATCTTATAAAATACAATCACAGATGCACGTCACAAAGTACATCCATTTATGTTTTATTGTTAGCAATAAAACACATAAAGCCGGTGCACTTAAGTCCTGACGTCAGGGTTGTGTGATTTAACGAATCCGTGTCAAAAGCCTTTGAGCGTAAGCACAGAGATATCAAATCACAGTAAACAGTCCTAAATTACTGTATAAATACCACGAGTAATTACTGAGTGCTCAAATTCGTATGATCTGTTTTTAATCGTACATTTTGTTGCATATACAATGATGAACGAAAATGCTCGTAGTACTTCATATATCTACAAACGGATAGAATATGTATGATAAATTGTTTGAGAATAAATGAAGTCATCTAAATAAAAAACAGGGGAGTAGTACTTTCATCAACTTTTTTAAAAACGGTTTTCAGTTTGGGTAAACCTTAGTCATTAAATAGTCATATAACTTTATCTATCTTTTTTATCATCAAAGTCTTATTAAGATTGGCTGAGATTCGTGGATTTTGACATCAACCGCTTTTACTGTTATTCTCCAGGCTTCTCCGTCCTGAGATAGTTGAATGGAGCCATATATTTTGTTACTAGTTTATCTTTCTACGTTTCTTGTTACCTTTTTAGCCTTAATATAGTTTTAAAAATTGTACGCTAAAGTTATCAACTTTCGTAGATATATAGCTTATGAATACAACACGCCTAGCACAATGAACTAAATCTGAACATATTGTAGACTTACAATCTAATCCAGTCTGTAGTTGTGGTAATGCAGCGGAACGCAGTAGCCAAATGCAATAACTCAGTTAAATGGTCCATGAGATTAATAGTACAAGGAAATGTCTATCAAATTTTGGTTTGGAATAAGCTTCAGGAGATAAAGATTCATTTGCAATAAGTTCCACGCTTAGCAGCAGAGCATTTTATGTATTAACTTATAAGGGTCGTTATGACTAGTGACACGGCTAATGATCAAATGATTTTTTTCATCAATAGATAAAAAAATCCCTCTTAAATATTTTGTTGTTGCCATTTCCTGACATGCTGCAGACAATTTGTACGTAATTTCAAAATAGTTGCTAATTTTCAAAGGCACGTATTTACATATTTGTCTATGGATCTGCACAAGCTAATATCCGAAATTATTTAAAATATTGAAAGTGAATTTAAAAAAAAATAAACGCTTTCACACTCATACTCCCACAGTAGGATTCCCTGTGTCGTGGGTGCCATGGACACACAAAGACAATTGCAAAAAAATCCTATACTATATAAATCAATAAATCAAATAATAATTAATAAAACATAATAATTTTTGACTGACCAGAAATCGAATTCCGGACCCTCTGCATGTCAGTATCGTATGGTAATCGTTCGGCCACGAGGTTCGACTTTTCACGCTTTAATGTAAGGAAGTAGGTTATTTTCAGGGATTGACCACAACCAACATAAAGCTAAGTTGTCGCGGAAACTCGTAAAAACAATAGATTTAAACAAACCACAAACAATTTTAAGCAGTCTGTCTATTTAACAACAAATTATTCTCAACCTAGCAATTATATAACATCCCGAAATTTATTTCAATAACATGTAACTCTTGTTGCGGATAAATTTATATCGAATAGCAGAGATCTTCAGAATTTCGAGCATTCCACACAACATACTTGGAATCATTAGTCGTACATTGACATTTATTACTTGTTTATAAATGAATTCGGACTCATTAAAAATATTTTGGCCCAAACGTAAACATAACAAGTACTATCAAATCGTGAAATTCGTTTCAAATAAAGCATCTCGACTTTTATACGGAAGAAATACGCATGTAGTATGTTACTCACTGTAAGTCACCAATAACCTTAAAATAAATAATATATTCATATTAATATATTAATAAATCCTAGCTTTAATCTAGAATTCAAGGCAGATACATTATCTCTCCTTAATATTAATTTGTTTGGTTTGCATTCTTGATCCCTGCACAGAAGAATATAGTTAACTAAAGTTGAATTTTAAAACCATTTGAAATATTTATATAAAGCTTATTATTATTAATAATATTTCGCAATTTAGTAATTTTACTCTATTACTTACTTCAGTTTACGGAAAATTTATTCTTCGGGTCAAAGTAATTGGGCATTTAACATTTTCTCATGTTTTAATATTCCATTCTTGTATTTAAGAAAACGTAAATACAAATCCTTTGAGGAAAATATTAATATGTCGTTTAATTAATACAGACAAACCATGTATATTATATTATTATCACTTTCCGTTAAACTAATGTTGCATACGATCAGTCATAACGATCAAACAAAATGGGATTTCTCGGAATCACGTTCCAAAAGTTTGGAGTAGGTAAAATACAAGGATGTTTTGTCCTTTTTAATAAGTATACCTACTACTCCAATGCTAATTTTCCTTATTCTGCTGTTGCTATGTAGGAATAAGTGTTAGAATGTTAATAACAATAAGCAATATCCTTATTATGCTGTTTATGCGATTGAATGGCAATAATAATACAAATTCTTTACATCTGAATAAACGTATCTGGATCGTTTACAGTCTACTTGTTTACGGTTACAGATGTGTTACAGTTTGACAGAATGTCCTTTAATTACTTGTGTTCAATAAAATACTTTAAAAAGTTAAATTACATATTGTATTCTTTTACAGACGATTTCCTGCAACTTCGAAGTCTTTCCCGACTGCAAGGCCAGTAAGAGAAACCGGTAATACTACAGTGGTCAAAAGTTCAAGATATGTCTCTTCACGTTTCACAATTTTAAGTCAACATTTTCAATATAGTCAAATATCAATAATTTTAAATATAGCCAAATTTATCTATGCAACTATAACACAGAAAATACGTTTAATATATCAATGTTTCGACTACCTACCTAAAGTTTCATTAATTCTGAAAATATAACACTCACCGGCAGATAGCCATACAGTGCGTTTCGCTATACCTACTCCTCTTTGACTTTCTAAGTCATGAGATTTTGCATGGAAACAATAGTTCTATACAAGAACAGAATGTTGATGGAATTGACATGGTTCTCGATTAAACAATAAAAGTGCCAAATATTTTTTTACGAAACACGGGTATCACTGACTAACAATACAAATTAACAAAGAGGAGACTTTATGTTCCCTGATTACTTATCGTGCATGCACGTTCCGGCCAATAAACTAAGTGAAAGCACTCATATTTATCATGGCGAAGCTTTTTACATTAAAACATTTTATCTAAGGCCATACTTTGGTATGATTGTATAATTTAAGCATAGATATATATACATGGTTTAATTAAATTAGATTGTTCGAATAATATTTTCGTATGTCATCACGTAGAGCAATAAAACTTTGGTTTTAGCGTGATTTCTTTAGAAACTATCCATATATTTTGGTTTTACTCCGGGGTGTATCGTCCAGATCCGAATAATTCCTCCCACCTTCCAATACAAATTTCACCACGCACATGGAACATGTTAAACGAATTTCGGACTGACAATCTTTAATTTTTAAAAAAAAAGTGCTCTCCATCAAAGCCGGCGAAATATTGGCGACCCCTCTGGTATTGTAAATATCCAAATGCCTTTTGGTCAAAGTATACTAAAAGGCCGTAAGACACAACGGTTAGATTTGGACGTCTCCATATACGTCTCTATTAGATTTTGACTTAATTTTCAAACATATTTTGGTTTCAATGACATTTCTTTCCGCACCAGAGAAAATTATTAATCGATCAACTTTCTATTTAATAATGTAACAAGTGTTCACGTTTATATTAGTTGCAATATTTCCTTTCTAAATATTGGGCACAACAGGAAAGCGTTACCACTGGACATGTATTTTGCGTGGACTAACGTCGTTTGTGGTCTACCAAATTCATGTACGTTATGGCTGTAAAATTTACTTGCATAGTAAATAAATATAGTTCTTGCAAAACTAATTGCAGCTCCTACTAGCTAGAGTTTAGCTGCAGACAATATTTCTAAGAATATAAAGGATTATAAGAACAATGTTTGATCCTTGATAGATATCTAGGAATATATATCTATTTCCGTATATTATTAGTATTAGTATTAGGGTTGTAGTATAGTATAGGC
>DWOP01000123.1:0-11238 GCA_018251135.1 Cephise aelius
GATTTTTATGATCGGAATCTGAGTTCTCGTTATTTGATACGGGAGACTCAATTCGAGTCCAATTGTTGTTAGATTTATTGATCGCTTAAAATTCATATTAGGAATAGTAAGTGTGGAGAAAGCTATTAATTTTCCCTCTGACTTACTACATAGTACCCAATAGTGACTCCACTTGATCAGAATAATCGTAATATTCTTACTCTTATAGTCATTACTCTTACAGAATCTTTCTTGCATCCGACAGTCTGTTCGTCCATTTGTCATAGCTTACTTTCTCAGACTCTACTGGGAAAATCTTAACGAAAATGTTCAGTCTTTAAATTCCAACCGGAAACGTAATTCAAACGGGAACCATCTCAGTGCAATTCCGCCGTATCTACTTGATAAAAAAATTGTGTCTGAACTTTTAAATTTCAGTGTCCTTCGTACTCCGGGGTACAAACTTCAGGCACGCATCTCTGTTATGCGTTCTTATTATAAATTATTTATAGCTAGTGATTAACGGCGAAAAAATACCTGTCTGAATACACGCCTGAGTGTTCTTATATATAAAAAGAAAGTTCTTAAAGGTAATCCACACTTGGCCATGGTGGTAGACTAAGGCCTAGATACTTCTCATACCTGTACCCAGCAGTGTCAGTAAAGAGTTTACAACATTCTTAGCATAAGTTTCGACATTCAAATTTCGAATACTAGCATCCAATAGGAAGTTTCTGCGTAGATCTACACGCTGCGCAACGAATGACAAGTTTATGACAAAAAATAGTACAGTACAAAATATTGATCAAGCGGAATATCCAATTCCAAATTCGATTTCAAGTGTCAAATCTCTCACTAAGAAAACTGTTGGTCACTTGACAAAGCAAATATATATTTTTTATACCTTAACCTAGCAAAATGGCAGACGGGCTACCTGATGGAATCGTACCGTCGCCTATGAACATTTCCAACACCATGAGTGTCGCCAATGCTTCGCCAGTTTAGAAGGAGAGTTCTTTTAACCCCTGTTTTGAAGAACTCAACGTCATAGCGTCCCGGGAATATCTGAGGAGGAAGTTATTTCATACTGTTTGTTTTTTATCTGTAATAGGCTCGCGTTTGACCTCTATCTCACCTGATGGAAAGTGTAGATGAGGCCTTAGGTATAGCACGCTCGCCTAGAAGGTGTCTATTCACTCTTGTTTTAAAGAGGTTCAAATTGTAGTTCTCGTGTAACACTGAAGCTGGCAAGGCGTTCCACTCTTTAGCAGTCTGTATCAGGAATGATGAGGCACACCGCTTAGTCCGGGCCAATGGGAGGTCCACAAGATACGGATGATAGCCCGCCGTGCGTCTTGACGTCCGAGAGAGAAAAGGAGCTGGAGGAACAAGGTCGTGAAGTATCTGTGCACACTCTCCAAAATGTATCCTATAGAAAGTCGCTAAGCGAGCTACTCGGCGTCGGTGCTCAAGATTTTGGAGTCTAGCCTTAATGAGCGACTTATCACCAATAAGCCTTTTAGCTCGATTTTCCACTGAGTCTAGCGCATCCAGCTGAAACTTAGCCGATCCATCCCAAAGGTGACAGCAGTACTCCATACAGGAACGTACTTGCGCCTTGTAGAGAGTGAGCAGTTGCTCAGGCGTGAAGTACCGCTTCACCTTGTTTAGGATGCCAAGCTTTCTTGCAGCAGTTTTTGCTCGCGACTCGATGTAGCGACCATAATTGAGGTTGGGTGAGAAGTCAACGCCCAACATCGCAAGGTGATCAGTGATTGGTATGGATACATTCCGGAAAGTAGGAGTCAAGTTAAAAGGGCTCCGTTTGGCGGAAAAAAGACACGCCTGAGTCTTAGAAGCGTTGTATTGGACCCTATTAGCGTCACCCCAGTCGGAGACGAATTTTAGAGTTTCGTTCACGCGCTTAACCATAGCCTCCCTTTGCAGCTTGATCTCATCCTTATTTGCCCGCGCAGATGATGTGTAACTTTCCACAACCGTGCTGTCATCCGCGTACCCTAAAATACCGGATTTGAGAAGATCGTTTATGTGCAGCAGAAAGAGGGTTGCAGAAAGGACGGACCCTTGAGGAACTCCGGCATTCACTGAGAACTTCTCAGAAAAGCATCCATTAAGGACTACTCTTATTGTTCGTTCGCTCAAGAAGTCAGCTATCCAGTTACAGAGGTTTGCACAAATACCATACGCGGGCAGCTTGCTTAGCAGCCCTTCATGCCAGACCCTATCGAAAGCCTTGGACATGTCGAGAGACACGGCAAGGGATTCACCATGTCTCTCGATTGCGTCAACCCAGACATTAGAGGCATATACGAGGAGGTCCCCAGTAAACCGGTTCTTGCGAAATCCAAATTGTCGATCACTGAGGAGGTCATTGCTCTCGAGATATGCCCATAACTTGGTGTTAAGTACACGTTCCATTACCTTACAAAGCAAGGAGGTGATGGCAATGGGTCGGTAGTTATTAGGGTCGGCTCTGCTTCCCTTTTTGGGTATGGGCTGTACATTGGCAAGCTTCCAGGATCTAGGGACTCGGCCTTTCATCAAGGAGAGGCGAAACAGGCGTGTCAAAATTGGAGCCAATTCGGGTGCACAGTTTCTCAATACCACCGCTGGGATTCCATCTGGTCCACTAGCTTTATTCACGTCTACTGAGCGCAGCGTTCTTAGGACCTCCTTATGATGTAAGAGAAGCGGAGGCATTTTACAGTCCGCATGGGGCAATGACGGCGGAGAGGTGTTATCTTTCTCTAAACGTGAATTTTCAGCGAAAAGAGTGGCAAAGAGGTTCGCTTTTTCTAAGGTGGTATGAGCCAGTGAGTCGTCAGGTGTCAGCAATGGGGGTAGTGAAGAGCTAGCGAAGTTACACTCGATCGACTTGGCAAGAGACCAAAATGCTTTACTCCCAGATGGGTGCGAAGCAAGTCGAGTGCCCATTCGGCCAACGTGTTCAAAGTGAGCCTTTCGAATTGCCTTTTTAAAGGACTTGGCGGCCCTGTTAAATTTCCTCTTTTTGATGGATACATCCGGAGCTTTGCGATTTCAAGCGTCAACCCAGGCAAGATACGCCGATTGCGTACTAGATTCTGCAGTTTTGCAGACTGAACTGAACCAGGATTCCGTCGAATTTTTTGGAGTTACGTCAGTAAACGGAATAAAATATTCCATTCCCTGACGCAGCACATCAGTTACAGCTTCAGCGCAGCTCGACGGATCTGAGGCAGAAAAGCACACCTGCCGCCAAGGATAGGATGCAAAGAAATGACGCATTTCGTCCCAGTCAGCTGACTTGTATCTCCAAATCCGTCTCGTGCCTTTGGCCTCCTCTTCGGGTGGGGAAAAGAGGCACCGTGATTTTATTAGGCAGTGATCGGATGTACCTAGAGGGGAAGATACCGATATTGAGTAGCGGTCTGGATCTGACGTCAGAAAAAGGTCGAGGCAATTGGCTGTGTGACCTTCAACATCAGGCACCCGTGTAGCTTGATTGACCATCTGAGAGAGATTTAAGGATAGAGCGAACTTAAATGCCTCTCTCCCAGCATGGTCGGTTTCTTGATAGGGAAAAAGCCAGTGCTGGTGGTGGGCATTGAAATCCCCAAGAAACACTATTTGGGCGGTGGTATATCTGTGCTGAGCCACGTCGGCTGCTTCACTAAGGTACTCGAAAAGTTCCGTCGTCTCCTGGTGGTTACCGTGCGAACGATAGACAGGTTAATTATAAGTGAGTGCAAAAAAGCAAGAAATATAGTAAAAAGTAATAGTACATACTAGTATCACTTTTTCATTCTTGCAGTTCGTTTAGCCTTCGAATGGAGATCTGAGGGGGCAGTGGCCACCGGGGATGATGACCGACTCTTCTGATTTTTTTCTCCGGGGCCCTTATCTGTGGATTCCGCCCACCTGGCAAGCTCCTCTACAGAATTAATACGGTGCCGCGACCCATCCTGAGATTTCACCATGATATTGCCATCTGCAGTCCAACAGTTGCGGATACCCATAAGTTTGCGTGCCTCAACAAATAAGGATTGTCGATGGCGTGTTAAAAACTCGGACACGACGATAGAGGAACCCTTGAAACCCACCTTCTTTTTCCAAACTAGTGACCGATGTAAAGAGTTTGTGAAGCGAATAAGTATGGGTCGACATTTACCCTCAGTAAATTTGCCCAAACGGTGACAAACACTTAGTCCATTACAAGTGAGATCACGTACCTGAAGTTTATCCGAAAATAGTTTTATCATATGTTCGGAGAGACCACCTTCCGTTGTTTCCGGGATGCCATGAAACAGGAGGTACTTTCTCCGGTGTCTCATTTCTATGATTTCTATGGGCTTTGACAATTCACTAATTTGCTGTCTCAGCAAGCTCAGGATACTCCAAACTTGAGTTTTGAATGCCTGGAACTCTTCTTGTATACGAGTTAGTGAAGTGTTACTTTGCGGTGCAGGTTTTAGTTGTGCTTCAAATTCAGACAATTTCTTGAGTAGATTTGCCTCAGTTGCCTGCTGGTTCTCCAACACCATCTCATAGGAAGCCATGTTTACAGTGTAATTTGATGATATGTGCAATAAAGTGATGAAATTTGTTTATAGGTTAGCCGGCAGGACTATGCAATGGTATACACAAATTAACACATATGACAGTGTTTTTTTATATTCTAATAAGATAAAAAGTAAATAAATTTATAAGATTGATAAAAATTTTGGATATTTACTAGCAAAAATATATTTTTAACAAAATTAATTTTAGAAACACTTGTGTCGATTTTTGCGCCTACCGCCGAAAAAAACTATTATAGATAGTCATTATTTTAAAAATTTAACTATCTCCAAATTTATTTAATTCGTCAACAATAATGAAAATTGCTTTATTCTTATATACTTAATTCGTTTATATTCTAATTCCCACCAAAAGTATAATTTTTTATAACCTTATTGCATCCCTCACTTTAGATGTGACTGATCCTCCATTGGCAGAAGGAGAATTTTCACTAGGCGAGTTGTTTCAACCTAGAGAACGGGCGTCCTACAAAAGTCTCAATTCAGAACTCATATATTACCGCGACCCTTTTTATGTTTCGCTATTGGGTACGGGTCTCTTCTTACAACTGGGGAAAGTCTGGAGCAACACTTGTGCAATGCTTGTATATGTCACCTTATAATTGTAAACATCGTCAGTTTATAATCTATGTCGCGAGATTTTAAATTGTCCACAAACTATGAACGATCCTACGCTCTCAGACAGAATCTATCCGATTTTGTCATCCGTAAAATTAGAAATTATTTTAGAAAACAACTTTGGTTCGGTTAGGTTAGGTTAGAACATAATTATTTAAAATCAAATCAGTCCTCTACATTGAAAAATTATGCGTTAAATTGTAAATAGTTTTGTGAGTTCATTTGTCGACAGCTTCTATTCTCGCGTGATAATTTTATGAACTAACGGTTTTTAAAATACGATGACATACACATTAAATTTTGTCGATGGTACCTACTTTGCGGGATTTTGATTTCTATTTAAAAACCGAACGCTTTTTAAATTCAGTTTTATGGTAAGTATAATCAAATAGCTCATAAAATAAAAAATACGTTTGTGCCCAAAGTTTCATCAAACCTAATAAAATGATGTTAAAATACGTTAAAAGTGTGATGTATGATCATATATGTAATGATTAATATGAATAAAGGACAGTCTTATACCAAAACTCGGCGTGTTATTACGTGTCCCAATACACACCTTACATGGCGACCCTGCTAAAAGTGCAGCGGTAAGCCGCCGCGTTTGTGTAACATTCCATCGCCATATACGTCTCGGCCTCGAAAATGAAATCTGAACGGATTCGTGCTCATCCTTCGTTTACACATGTACCGTGTTCGTGTGGACAGAAATTTTTAAATTTTTCATAATGGGTGGAAGCCAAACCAAGGAAGAGGTGGTAATCGCGCAAAACGCCGCAGGAGGTACGAATGCAGCCACGGTGGAACAACTAAAGACCAGTATAAGCACTGCGAGTACTATACTGTTGGTACTGGTCATACTGGTGGGTCTGGCAATGATTTATGGTGGTTTTCGCATATATAGAAGTTGCCACATGCGCTGGATTGAGCAGTCGATCCATCATCACTCCCTGCGACGTTCCTTTCTCCGTCCATCACCGAAACCAGAAGCCGGCGCGTCTTCCATGGTGTAGTATGCGTGCAATAAATATGCGGTTTTATTAAAAGTGAGGGTGAAAGTGTGGTGATTTTTTTTTTAAACTTAATAATGTTTTCATTGCGTTCTATTGAAAGTAAATTTACATTGATATTCGGGCGTCATGAACTCTTTGTGTACTATCTTTTATTTTTTTATTTTAAACTGTTTACCTTGTAACGTAATGAATATAGTGGACAGTAAGTGAACTTTTACTAAGTGTGAATTCGAATAAAATGTACCTAGAATTAATAAAACTTCAATATTGAGGTATGGTAAGTTATGGCAGATATTTTAAACAAATTGTATAATGAAATAAAAGAGATTAGAGTATATTTGATAAAAATAGGTCAAAGTCGTAGAAAGGGAAATATTTTGATAAAAAAATTAAGTGAAGCTAATGAAATTTTTTCTCAGTTTCAATCTTGTTTAGATAAGATTAGAAGTGATATTAAGGAAGGGTGCATAAAATCTAGTGACACCATACTGATTGACAAATATATTACAGATATTCGTACTTTTTATAGTGAAATTGTTCAGTTGTGTCAATCTCCCGAGTCAGACGAAAATACAATGTCTACTTTTGATCTTAAGGTTGCTTTAAGCTTGTTGCCGCTCATGACAGATGAGGAGGCTAATTCGAAACAATTAATTGATAATATAGAATATTATGAATCTACTCTTACGTCATCTGATTGTAAAACAAAACTTATTGATTTTGTACTGAAAAGCAGGTTATCCTCTGCTGCAAAATTGCTATTACATTCAAATTATTCTAGTGTAAAAGAATTAATATCGGATATGAGAAATATATTATTGCCCAAAAAATCTGCAAATGCTATACAAGAAAAATTAACTCGTATGCGACAAAATGATTTAACTGTTAGAGATTTCGGAAAACAAATATCCGAATTATTTATTGACTTGACGATTTCACAGGCCAACGGTAATTCTAATAATTATAATGTATTAAAACCATTAAATGAACAGTTCGCTATTAAGAAATTTTCCGATGGTCTGAGGAATCGACGATTGAGCACTATAATTGCTGCTCGAAATTTCAGTTCTCTCAAGGACGCGATTCAAGCGGCCCAGGATGAAGAGGTACAGTCTACTACTTCGGGAGAAATTTTGGGTATGTCTTCCGCTAGAGGTTTTAATAATAGTCGCTTTTTTAGAGGCAGACGGCGAAGTTTAGATCAAGGTTACGGACGGTCAGGTCAGCGATTTCCAACATACAGCGGATTAGGACGCGATGGTTACAATGCCTATCGTGGTGGTCACAACCACCATCGTGGTGGCTACACACGACGAGGTCAGCAGCAGGTACATGTACCAGCCAGGCGGCCTAACAGAGGTAAGTTTTATTTTAATTCTAATTCTGGTAGAGGGTTGCGTCATAACGTAAATGTGATTACAGAGTCGAAGTCTGAAGTAAATAAGGAATCGGAGAACATGTTTTTTCGTGAATAATGGAAAAATATTATCATGCAATGGTACTTGTCTTATTAATCTATCTTTAGGCAATCATGATTATTCTTGGTTACTTGACACCGGCGCTTCGATTTCGGCGCTCAAGTATAGACATGTTATTGAGCATCGCATTCCTTATTGTAAAGAGAGCATGTACATAAATGGCATTGGAGGTAAAATAGAAACAGTCGGATATTGTTACTTAAATCTCTTCGTGGGGGGCCATACCTTGCGTCATAAATTCTATCTTTTCGATTTCTTACCAATTAAAGCGATCGGAATTCTTGGTAGTGATTTTTTGTCAAAATATCAATCACTCTTAGATTTTAATAAAAATATTTTAACACTATATTTAAATCAGATTAAAATTGACATTCCTTTTTCAACGTGTTCTAAAAATTTAATAAACATTCTGCCTAGATGCGAATCAATACATTACATTGAGTCGGAGCTTAAAAACGAAGGGATCGTTTGCGCTTGCGAAATTGCTGAAGGGGTTTATTTAGCGAGTACTATAGTTAAACCGACGTGTGGGAGGATACCAATAAAAATATTAAATACAACTGAGAATACGGTTACGTTATCTGAAATAAATCCGGTCATACACAGTGTTACTGATTATAATATATGCTCTTTCGAACCAACTAAAGTAAATGCAAACCGAGTAAAGAAATTATTTTCTCAATTGCAATTAAATCATTTAAATAAAGAAGAACAGATTTCTCTAGAAAACTTATGTGCAAAATATTCTGATATATTTTATTTAGAAGGAGATAAATTAACTACAACAAATATTTACGAACATAAAATTATATTAAAACCAAACACAAATCCAATATTTTCTAAATCGTATAGATTACCTCATTCCCAGAAAAATGAAATTCAACGTCAATTAAATAACATGTTAAAAGAAGGTATTATAGAAGAATGTAGAAGTGAATGGAGTAGTCCAGTTTTATTGGTTCCGAAAAAATTAGACATCAGCGGTTCAAAAAAGTGGAGATTTGTAATCGATTATCGTAAATTAAATAACTGTATAGAAGATGATCGATTTCCACTGCCAAACATCACAGAAATTTTAGATTCTTTATCGGGATGCATATATTTTAGTCATTTAGACTTATATCAGGGATTTCATAACGTAAAACTTCAAGAAGAAAGTAGGAATTATACTGCATTTTGCTCGGGACAGTATCGTATGACTAGGATGCCTATGGGGCTAAAGACTAGTCCCTCATCCTTTTCCCGAATGATGACAATGGCTATGGCAGGCTTAACCTATGATAAATGCTTAGTTTACCAAGATGACCTTGTAGTTTTTGGCAGAAATTTAGGAGAAAAAATGCGAAATTTGCAAGATGTGTTTGAAAGAATTAGGAAAGTAAATTTAAAGCTCAGTCCTATAAAATGTGATTTTATGAAAAAGGAATTATTGTATTTGGGACATGTTATTTCTAGTGATGGTATTTTACCTGATCCAGACAAAATTAGAGTTGTCGAAAATTATCCATGTCCAAGGACACTAGATGAACTTAGACGGTTTACGGCGTTTGTTAATTATTACCGGAAATTTATACCAAATTTTGCGGAAAAGGCTTTTCCTTTATATCAATTATGCAAAAAAAATGTACCCTTTATTTGGGATAAACGTTGTCAGGAAAGTTTCGATATTTTAAAACAGTGTATAATTTCTCCTCCGGTATTACAATATCCAGATTTTTCAATACATAATCAATTTACAGTACAAACAGATGCTTCCGGTTATGCAATAGGTGCAATTTTATCTAACAGCAATAAAAAACCTGTAGCATACGCAAGTAGAACTTTAAATAGCGCTGAAAGAGGTTATCCAAATATAGAGAAAGAATTACTTTCAATAGTATGGGCTGTAAAATATTTTCGTCCATATTTATACGGTCGAAAGTTCAAAATTTTAACGGATCATAGACCCTTGGTTTACCCTTTTTAACATGAGAGATCCATCTAGTCGGCTCATGAAATTTCGACTTATATTAGAGGAATATGACTATACCGTAGAATATGTGAAGGGCTCAGATAACGCAGCTGCAGATGCATTATCTCGAATCTCTTTCACATCAGATGAGTTAAAGGATATGGGTGTATCCCAGATAAACGTATTGACTAGGGCTCAGGCTAGGAGGTTACAGAACATTTCGGATGATATGCTTCCTTCGGACGTTCGGTCTGATCAACCAAACGTCATGGGAACACATATTAAACCGAAGCAGGCTGTAGAACTAAGATTTATAGACAAAAACGAATTACGGAGTTTGCGTAAAAATGGAAAAATAAATAAAGAAAGAAACGCGTTTTGTTACGTAGAAAGTAAATCTACAATTTTTATAAATACTGACTTCCAATCACAAATGACGCGAGACGCGTTTGTGAGGGAGCTAGATAATTTATGTAAAGAAATAAACGTCGACGAGATTTATTTTATAAAAAATAAAAATAATTGTATATTTATAGAAAAAATATTAAGTGAAATAAAATCCTTAAAAGACAGGTCCGGACCACGGTTATACATTTTAAATGATGTACAAAGAATTGATGATAAAGATGATAGAAAGGTGATTCTAAACGACTTCCATCTCTTGCCTACAAGTGGCCACGCGGGCATGAGAAGGATGTTAAATAATATAAAAAAATATTTTTACTGGCCAGGCTTAGATAGAGAGGTTAGAGAATTTGTTAGAAAATGTGATAAATGTCAACGACAGAAACACGCTTTAAATATAAAAGAACCAATGTGTATCACGTCTACGGCTACGACAGCATTCGAAAAGATTTTTCTAGATTTGGTTGGACCATTAGACAAGGATTGTTATAATAATTGCTACATTTTAACCTTGCAATGTGAGTTGAGTAAATACGTGGTAGTTCAACCTTTAACTTCGAAAAAATCTGAGGAAGTAGCTAATGCTCTTGTAAACAGTTTTATTCTCCGTTATGGCATACCGAAGGTGATCGCTACGGACAGAGGCACAGAGTTTATCTCTAATGTATTCAAGGAGGTATGTACACTTTTAAAAATTAGCCATTTAAGTTCCACAGCTTATCACCATCAAAGTATTGGAGCATTGGAGAATTCACATAAAAACCTAGGTTCGTATTTACGTATTCAAACAGATAATCATCCAGAGGCTTGGAGCCAATGGTTACCATATTGGTGTTTTGCGTTTAATACGTCAGTACATTCTGAAACTAAATTTACACCTTACGAGTTAGTTTTTGGTAAAATTTGCAACCTTCCGAGTAATTTAAAAAATAATATAGTAGAACCTTTATATAACCATGATAACTATCCATCTGAATTAAAATATCGCTTGCAGTTGTCACAAAAAGAAGCTAGGGAAAATCTACTTAAAAGTAAATTTGTAAAAAAAAATACTTATGATAAATATGTGAATCCTATTGTATACAAAATAAACGATTTAATTTTGATAAAGAATGAAAATGTAAGCAAGTTAGACAATTTGTATTCTGGACCTTATGCTGTAGTAAAGGATAAATCTCCAAATGTAGAAATTATAAAAAATGGAAAATTATATA
>DWOP01000124.1:0-11238 GCA_018251135.1 Cephise aelius
GGGTTTAGGTCATATTGTGCTTTAAAAAAACTTAAACCAATGGAGCCCGTGGAGCTGGAGCCAATTAGGACCACATCTTTTTATCTATACTAATAATATAAAGCGGTTGAGTTTGTTTGTTTGTTTGTTTGAACGTGTTAATCTTAGAAACTACTGAACCGATTTGAAAAAAATATTTAAGTGTAAGATAGTCCATTTATCGAGGAAGACTAGGCAGTAAAACATCAGGCTAAGACTAATAGGAGTGGACCAGCAATAAAAAATATTGCGAACACGGTAATATTTTGAGATTTCCTTGCGTACTACGCGTGCGGGCGCCGCGGGCGATTGCCAAGTTACTTATAAGTTTATATTATTTTTAATTGTATCTGAGCTGGGTTGTTGGTTTTGTATAATATTATGGCGTAAAATAAAACAATTAAGTTTTTACAATGTAGTTTTATTGTATAAAAATAAAAATTACAGATTTATTTTACTTAAAACTAATTCTTGAATACATTCTTACTAATATTAAAAATGACTATTACATCTGATGTACATAATACAATATAATCTTCGTAAAGACATAATCGATGAATATAAAATCAATTTTCGTAAAGAAGGAATCGATAAACATAAGAAACGATTTAACGTGCGCTCAAAGCCGACATTCATTAAGTGTATGTAAATACCTTATAAAGAAATAAAAATTTTGAATTTGAATTTATATTTTAAAATTTAAGAAAATATTAAGTCCTTTAAGAGACGAATTTTAGAAATTCTTTCTCATCTACTTTAACCCCTATTTAGCTCCTAAGACTATATTATTTCCATAACCTCTTTCATAATACTGATCTACTTTATACAATATAACAAAAATATACCCTATTTGGCCCCTGAGGCGGTAAATTCAAAATGTTCCTTATTCAACATGTACGTTATAATATAAGGAAGCTTCCATTCCCTATTAAACCCCTTAGGGGGCGAATTAACATATGTAGGTTACAATATAAGGAAATTATTCACACTCTTTGCTGACCAATTTTTTTATCAACTGCAAATATAGGAGATTTTGAATCTGACAATTCTTTTATGTTTGATACCTCAACACTTTCGACCGGGTGAACCTATTTTAATGATTCATTTTTTATTTGAAAGCTGGAGCTTCCCATGTGGTCCTATTTTAATTTGATCCAGTTCTGACAGTGGCATCCATGAGAAAACCATACCAGTCTTAAATGTGAATTAAGAATTAATTAAAATTTGAATTATTCTTGAATATAACAGTTAATCATATTTCTGAAATTAATTATGATTATTATATTAATTTAAATTAAATACTAACCGCCAGTCCCTCGATGACCTTATGGTCGGTGAAGTCGAAGTACCGCAGCAGCAGCCCCACGATGAAGAGCGCGCGGCGGAAGTACGGCCGCGAGTGCAGCGTGCGCGTCATCTCCGGGTTGCGCTGCCAGCTCTGCTTCCACTGCAGCAGGACTCCTGCCATCACAGTTATAAAGAGCTTAGTTGGCAATCAGTGATTATAAAAGTATACAAAACTATTGGGAAGCCACGGTTGGACATTTATATTATATATCAATGCGGATATACCGTGATACTTGTTGAAGACGTCACGAATGAGCTTGTAGTTGCGCGTGAGATTGTTGACGATGGCGGCGAGGCAGGCGATGCAGGACGCTATGACGAGTTGGCCACGTTGTAAAATCAGCTTCACGGCATCCTCCTCCAGCTGGGCCAGGAAAACCTCGCTGGGGTGCTCCATCAGCGGCACCACCAGCTCCAACGTGGATGCCACCGTCGACATTATCTGCTGCTCGTACTGATTCTACAATAAACCCAACATGAACTGTATGTCAAATAATTTGTCAAGAAATATTTGCTCAAATGCGAGTCAGACTAGATGTAGTGGGTTATACTACATATCCCGTGGGAACTAAGGTTTGCGATAACTTTAGTACCCAGTATTAATAATTTTAGAAAACCTACAATTAAGCATTATTACATAATAAATGGCATCACCGATTTTGGATAATTGTGTCAAGTGTACTCATGGAACTAGATAGTCCTTAACTGTGGCCGAGTATCAGAAAATTTTGTTTTACATATCCGTTCAAGGATTTTTATAATTGTTTTGTAGATACTAAACTTAAAACGTTGAGATTATAATATATCCCAAATTATGGCATTCCAGCACCTCTCAATATTGTTTAAATCAATAATCAATTGTCTCTGCAGAACAATTAATAATCTGCTTCTTCGAAATATTGTAAATAGTATATTAGTAAAAGTACACAAAAGTTAAAAAGTTGCTACAAGACAATTTTTGTACTTACCTGACATTTTAAACTTAGGTACGGTTGTAAAGTTAATGCGTGGTTAACCAGCAATTGTGGTCTAATTTTCGCAAATAAATGCAAAGTGGAAAGACACGCTAAAATGCGCTGCGAGGAGCCAGTTCCTGAAAAGAAGAGAGCAGTTAAAACCTAGAAACCTACACATAACCATCATATTAATTATATAATGCTGAAAGGAAAATTACAGTTTGATATTAATAAAACAACTTTTAAGTTTTTTTACAAACAACAATTTTGATAAATTTTATATTAAGATTCTAATAATCTATAATGGTCTTTTGGGAAATAAACATTCTTCAACCTTGATTTAGGAACTTTACTCATTACGTCCAAATGAAGTAATGCGATGCAATTCGACTTTTACTAGGTTCTATTATGGAATAACACTAACTTAAATATTTGCAATATATTTACAGCTTTATAATTTAAAGAATCGTGTATAACATACCATCAGCACTGGTCTCTTCTAACTGTAGTAAATTTTCAATAAGGCAATCAACTATTTGTTGACAAGCTACTAAAAGCGATTTAGGCGGTTGATAAATAATTTTTGTCGAGTCTTCTTTATCCTCTTTAGGCTTAAATAGCTGCAATATAAAAAAAGAAAAATGACAAATTAAAAAATTATATTTTGTAAAAACAAGATTGGTATCTTGTCTTGGTGTATTGCTTCAAATCTGTAGATCGTAAACACATCAGTATTTGAAGACTTGAAGATTTGAAGTTAAAATGCTAAGGTCCGTTTTCTCCTTGCAAATAGATTCGGAGGCATATTGTTTCAGCAAAATTGGACAGTTCCAATTCAGGTAATCGAATTGGAACTTACTACTGAATCTGAAGGTCTATGTCACTCAAATAAAGCAAGAATTTTAAAACGTTATTACGAAAGAGCACCATATTTTGATAATTTATTAAATATTAAACTCAACTTATTAGTGGTCACACAAAAAAAAAATTACAAATAGAGTTTAACCACTCAGCAGAGCGTTTGCAATGGGTTAGAGAAGAGTGACGGTGTACTTACACTCGTTAGCAACTGCTGAAACCATTCCAAGCCCATGTCTCGGGAGGAGATGACGACGTCGGTGATGTTGAGCACCTTGCGGGTGAGCGGGTCGGCCGTGGCCGCCGTCATGTCGAGCGTGCCGGGCCGCGACGAGTTGGGGCATGGGCTGAACCACATGTTCTGGAACACCTCCATCACCAGCTTCCGTATACCCTCCTCGTCGTTCACTCGTCTGATCATTTTCACGCAGATTTCGGGAATCTTCGGAAACTCTGGACACTCTATGCAGATGTCCTTGAGGATTTTTATGACGCGCTTTCGGACGGAAACACCCGTATCCTATCGGAAAGAAACAAATCGATGATCTTGCTGTAGTTTTATTACAATTCTGAAATATATTAAAAAAGCTGACACGTACCAAAATTCTATTCGAGAGCATCCCATAATACTTGTCTATGAGATCGGGCCGGCTCAACACGAACTTGCCGACGAGATCGACAGCGGCTTCTCTCACAGCGGTCGACTGATCGAGAAACGATCGATTAACGCCGATCTGCATGTCGGGCCGCGCCAGTACCGCCGGATCCGCTTCCACTATCATAGTCAAACATTTCATTGCTTTCGTGCGAATTGCTATTGTGTTCTCGCAAAGAATCACCAGAATTTTCCGTAGATACCTATCGAAACTCTGAGAAAATGACCTTTTTGAAGCCAAGTACTGAGAGATTAACTCGGCTCCGCTGTAATCGATGTAAGACTGCATCACCTGTACCTGCGTGCCACCTTGATACCGAAATGGCCTAATCTTTTCAAGGAAAAAATGTTTCCGACGCTCAATCGTTTTGAACTTTTCTGCTGACATGACTGCGCTCGAATTGTGCTTCTTGTCAGACTTCGATTCCTTTATATCAGTGTCACTGTCATCATCAGCGTCTGACTCCTCTTCACTCGTTTCACCCTTGTATCGCTTCTTGGATTTGTTTTTTGGCCTTTTTGTGGGCGACGAGCTCTTGGGTTGTACCACCATGTCCCTGTACCACTGTGTGATATAGAAATGCCGTGCACAATTCCACGCTTGATCTTTTTGTCCATTGATTGCTAGGTAATCGAGCAACACGCGTTGTAGAAATTCTGTTCTCTCTTCATCCTCATCTAAGCCAGATGTTAGTGACTGTAACAAACGTCTTACAATGTCATTAAAAGTTAATATGTGTATATGGGTAGTAGTTAATGTAAAGTATAACGTATAATGAATTTGAGGCTCCAGGCCGTATCAAAGACGACCTTATGAGTTTCCAGAAATATGTATGCTGAATCTGAATCTTTTTACCTCCATATTTCCAAATGTATTCTAGAGTGTCGAATACAACAGAAACATAGTTGAAAAGATTGAAGATAGCATTTGCGGCGACAAAAGCAATCCTATGGTTGCGTCATGGCAGATAGCAACAATTTGATAATGTTTTTTGTTAAATATTCACTTTAAAATAATCATATATATTATATAAAAAAAAACCTGATTATGGCAAATTATGACAAAATTTCTGGAATTATGGTTCAAGCTACAATTAATTTTGAGAAAAAGAAATTATATTATCTACCTAAAATAAATTTCGTAAAATCTATAAGTTATAATTATCGGTAATACGCGTGGGACATTTTTTTGATTTATTATCACATACTCGGTTTCTAGATAGCTCCGTAGTGCCGTAGCCGTTTTCGTCGCTGTGTCAAATCCTAATACCTGGTGTTGGTTGCCGTCCTTCTCCTCCTCAGCGCGGATGTCGCGCACGACGGCGTCCATGGTGGCGAGCTTGGCGCGCGAGTGCACGGAGTCGCGGCGCAGGCGCGCGGCCACCAGCCCGAGGTACTCCAGCGACGCCACGCGGACCGACATCTCCATCGACTTGTCCGACATGTATTTCACCTGTTCACACGATACAGTTACGATACTTTGTAGTTCCGGAGACAATTGGTGTATAATTATGAAGATTGGCGGTCAATTTGCGAATTTAAATTGTGATAACTCAGTACATGGCATATGCACAGAAATTAAATACGGAACTCATCAAAGTTACAGTACCTGAATGTTAGATAAAAAATATAAGATTTAATGTTGTGATTTGTACCAACAAAGTGACAAAGTGGTCTTGTAGTGGAGAGACCGTCAACGAAGTCTTTAAATATCACTTACCAGCATGGTACCGAGAAGACTCAAAAGTAGCTCGGTGGCGGGCCATTCAGGTTTATTGACGGTAGTAAGTAGGTCATGAACGAAGTTCTCAAACAGGGGCCTGAAGTCCACCTCCTCGGACCGACTCCGGCACTTATTCAGGAACGACGTCAGGAAAGTTCCGCCTACACTGATCGCTGCCTCGTACTTGGATATTATTAGAAGATCTTTATCTACATGCTGAAACCAAAATATGAATTACTGTAAAGTATTTAAAATCTGATACATGCATCAAAATCATTTAGATTTTTCCTGCATTTGCAAAAGTACCCGTTCATATCTATGAATACAATAGAAGACTATTATGACAACCTTGCCCAAAATACATCGTTTACGTATGTGTGAGATACAATCTTACAGTCTTGAAATCGATAACCATTTACTTTGTATTTTTTTTTCCTTTTGTCAAACTTCTAGTGTGTTCAAAAGTTGTTAGAGTGCGAGTTTGCGCGGGTACAGTGAAGAAGAGACGCTGCCAACGTACAGGATGTTAAAGCTTATGTTTACTATTGCGACACTATTCGCCAGAACTGAGCTAATCAAAATGGATTCAAACGATAGAATGAAATTAAAATTATAAAAATATCTGAACAAGATCATAAAGTTTGCATAAGCTAATTGTTAATTTTCAATATATGTACTTACTTTTTTGTTATCAGTATCGGCATGTTCTTTATTTTTATCCTTATCTTGAGATTTGCACATAGTCTCTGGGAGCGTAACGACGCATTGTACGAGCTGTAGCACGAGCGCTGTCAACATTTGTATATGCTGGTCGGAACTCAGCTGGAATGAGCGCAAGTTGTGCTTGGAACTGGGGATCCGCGCTATTGACGCCAGAATGTCTTCTAATAGTAGACGCCTGTGTTGCTCGTACTTTGTGAATATCTGTAGAATTTACAATACAAAAATAATATCCAAAATAAGGAAAGATCCAGAGAAGTGATTATCCCCTCGATGACTCCTTCTCTGGGCCAAAAGACTGATATTATTAATTTTTGTATATATCGCCTGATAAAAAGCAAGCACGATCTTATTTTTTTTAAAAGAAAATCTAGTTATTGAAGATGAATTCCGCTATGAATGGACGTTGAGTCCGCCCTATTCAAAGCAAACGTTATACAGATGTTATAGTTATATATTAAAAACTATAACATATAAATATTTCTTGAGGTTACCTACGTATAAAGTATACATATACCTAAAAAAACTACACTTATAGAAATTAATAATTAATAACATTTAATGTATTTTTTTCAATCAAATTTTATTTTATTGGATTTCGGGAAAGTGGGCGAAAATCGTTGACATTAATCGACTCACACATATAGAGCGAGTTAAATATTTCCGTAAAACAACACTTGCCGTGGTGACGAGTTTGAGCGCGGAAAGTTGCAGCTCGCTGATGTTCTCGACGAAGAAGGGCGAGACGCCGACGGTGGAGGCGTGCAGCACCGTGGTGTCGGTGAGGTGGTGCGCCGCGAACAGCTCGGCCAGCAGCGTGACGCACTCGTGCACGTGCGTGTACAGGTCGCGCACCGCGCGCGTCGCGCCGCCGCACCGCCGCGTCGCGTGCGACGCCGCGCCGCCGCGCCGCTTGCGACCGTCCACTGCCGAGACGACAGATACTATACTATCGTCTCCTTGCTGTTCTCGGTGTTTGACTGCACTGAGTATGGGTCTTTTCCCTCAACCGCGGAACGCCTAGAGCATACTCTACCACGCTGCTCCAATGCCGATTGGTGAAGGGGTTAGTGGCCAGCCAACCCGGGTTGGATGGTTTCAGACCGCCCATAAGGCCTGCGACGAGATTTAACGCCTGCTATCTTACAATAACTACAGGGACCGACGACTTAACGTGCTCTCCGAAGCACGGGAACGCGCATGAAATTTAGCCACTAGCGGTCACCCAACTATCTCCCGTCCGCGCCCGCCGTTGCTTAACTATATAAATCAGTTACGATCTACGTAAGCCCCGTTACTATCCGTATTTGAGTATTACGAGTACCGGTCTTTGTTCACGTTGAACCCGCTGGTGCCTCCGCGGTTGTGAAAACCGATTGGCCACGTCCGCCGCAACTGCGTGCACATTCGCTTGTTCAATGATGATTATAGGCCTGTCTTAGGAGGCAGTTGGTTCTACTCCAGTCGGTTCTGTGCTTTGTGAATCTTATGATTTTTCTGATATATCTAATCAGACCTACCTACGTACGACAAATAGATTTTACAAGTATCAAATTTTGTAAAATCTTTTCGTATCGAAATGTTATTTATCCGTCCACATAAGCTCACTTACTCTAGCTAGCAGCACTTTAAAAGATTGAAATTGGTGATACATATCCAAATTAACTATTGTATCATAATTAGAACAACCCCATTGTCTTATCAAAATTTCTTTAGCTTGTTAACTTTCCTATCATCTCCATAAAGAGAATAGATTTAAAATATATATATATTTAGATGAAAATGGTAAAATAATCACTTACCCTTTTTTTTCGACGTCGTTTGAATACTATATACAGGATCGTACACACAATAGATTGTGTTGTTTAGTTGAAACTTAATGAACATAATAATTCTATCGATAACATCTTCTAAAAATATGCGCTTCGGCATGCTAGGGGAAGTCATTATATACAGGGAAGTAAGGCTAGCGTCCGACGCGCACATTACTCGCTCTAGAGCCGATTCCATCCATATTTGTCGCATTTCTTCGCTGTCTTCCTACAAATTGGTTTAAAGTTCATTAATATAAACAAAGAATTTAAGCAAAAAATAATTGTACAACTAGTATTAGTATTTTAGTGAAATATACGTAAATTATGTTTAATGTTTAGAAATATGTTTGCCAACTTTTAAATACGGAATACGACAATCACTTATACCATAGGTAAATACACTACTTTTGGTTATATTTAAACATGTGAGTAAAACAATAGTTAGTCGATACAATATAACCTCGGTGCCATACTTACTGGGTCGCTCACTAATGACATTTTTTCGGAGGCTCGAATGTTTTTTTCCAATATGTTTAGTAATCGAACTAATCTATCAGCCGGTATAGCTTCCATAGCACCAAGATTCTTTAACTTTGCCGCCTCTGCGCACAACTCCTGGAGTTGATAGCGCGGTAACAACAACTCTTCAGGTATGTCCGTTCCCTCTGCAAATTATCATGGGACATGTTAACGCCTTTATAACCACTTATAAACAATTTTACTTTGATATTGAAGACGTTATAAAGAGAATCGTCATAGAGAAGAATTAAATGTAATTAGAGCTATATTATTACTTGTATCATGTATAGACTTATTGAAATGTAATTTTAAGAAATATCTGTTACTCTTCTAGTGCCTGTATTCTGTACAATTCAGTTTGAATTTAGATGACTTTTAGATGATGTTGAGGGAGGGGAAGTGACAAGTGAAAGGTAGGGTGTAATAGATCTCCATTTATATAAAAATACCCGAATATTCATTTGTTAAACCTTAGTTCCACTTAAAATGAAAACAATTTTGTACATACCCATTTCATCAGTTATTAAAATATCGTCATCAATGGTTTCAAAAACGGCTTCGATTAATTTATTGAAGCGTTGATACGTGTTTGTCTCCATTAGTTCATCGACAGACAACATTTCCAAAACTGGCACCAATCTTCGTTCAACTTTGCGTAGTTTGGGCCGAACTATAAATAAACAGGTTAAAGTAACTGAATGCAAAAGGATTAATATATATAAAAGTAGTACTGTTTTTAAGTTTTAAAAATATGTTTATACACAAAAATAAGCAATATTTACCAATAGCTGCTTCTGCCTCCTCCTTCTTACTAGCTTCCTCATGTTTTCTTTTTACTGCTTCCCAATTCTTTTCTCTAGCTATGTCTATTGCTTCTCTTTCCTTATCTACCGTTGGCATTGAGTTACTCGTTTTAGCTTTTAACGGCACATTGTCGTCGGAATCTGATTCTACTGCACTGTTTTTTCTCGTTCTTTCATCAGGGCTGAATTCGTGTTTCTTCAATAAGCCTTCCTATAATAATAATAGTAATAATATAATAGTAAAAGTTATGATATAAAACCTTTACAAAAACTGTACAGATAAACTGATAATGAAGTGGTTATTTACCGATAGGCGTCCAATTTTTACTACAGGATATCTATTGTTCATAATATTGCTACTCTTGTCTTGTTTTTCTTGTGTAGTGTTCGCGTTGACCGGCGGGGGCGCGTATGGCGCGCCCATTGACGGTTGAGGCACTTGAGGTTCCTGGCGCAAAGGAGATGGAGCCACACTCGCTTGAGCTGGTGATTGACCTGTCACCACATTACCATCTAAGAACAATATAGAATTAGATTTTAACTTGTGATAATAATAATATTCACTAATTGACTGGTTATCCATCATATCTACCTTGTTCAAATGTTTTATCTTGCGACTGCATAATCAGCCTTTGCTGATCAGGCATGTTTCCTGGTGACATGGAAAGTGGATCTTTATCGTCATTTATATTGGTGTCATAACTTCTATTGTCTTGTACGAGACTGTTGTAGAATCCTCCATTTTGAGTGTTGGAGCAAGAAGAATTCGAGAGTGGGCTGGTATATATATTAGAAGGGTTTGAAGAGCTCCAAGGTGGAGAGATATTATTTTGGGCAGTTATATTGACTTGGCTCCCTGGCCTTGCTTGGGAAGGTGGTGAACCCATATTTACATGAGGTGAAGATTGACACGGAGGAGCCAGTAGGTGTTGGTTTGGAATGGGTGTAGAATGCACAGCTGTTCCATGTGAAGAGGGACTGGAATGAACAGTGTTATGTGGTGTATAGTTGTATGTTGATGGGGACATTCCATTAAACTTGGATGTGTTAAGATGATTTCCCCAATGATTTCTTTGTTGTTGATCAAAAACATTGGGATTGACATGTAAAATTGCTTTCAACAACTCCGGTGTAGCCTGTTGTGGGGCTGGACTAACTGCATTTGGTATACTTTCATCCTTTAAGTCTCTGCAATACAAATGTTAAAATCATCATAACATTTTGTATTTAATTACATTGCAATAGCCAGAGGAATTAAAGGAATTTAAATTATGTTTTAATCAGCATTACTTTATGTCAACATTTATTAAATAAATGTATTTTATGAAAATGTTAACATACATTTTACATTATAATTTTATGTATGAAAGCAGCAAGCAGACATGAAGTTAACAACATGTTACTAAACAATGTTAAGTCTTTTCTCATGACTAGAGTCCTCAATAGACCAATAAAAAACATATATTTATTACTGATATCTGATGGAAAATATGCATTGCTACTTTCGATTATATTAGTATTTGGGATCACTTTGTGTGCTAGCAAGCATATTAAGAGGTAAAAGCAATAACAGCATATGAACATTTATCATCATAACAGCAAATTTAGATTTTTGGGCTTTTGAATTACTTACATGTGCTGAACTGATGTTTGCATGAGAGACTGTAATAATAAAGAAACTAAATTGTCATCTCGTGTTGCAAGAAGTATTGCTGCTTCTTCAGCCACTCGTGGGTGAAACAGTTGGGACTTGTTGTTCAAAGTTGAAGGCAATGGTGTTGGAAGAGGCAACACTGGTAACACTAAAAAGAAACAATATTTTCTT
>DWOP01000125.1:0-11237 GCA_018251135.1 Cephise aelius
CGAACATTAAATTTATTAGATCGAGTTGTTGAAGGGTGATTTAGTGAGGACATTTTGTGACATCGCTACAAAGTGTTATAATCAAAATGGGTGTGACTGAATTTGATTGGGATTCCTGCAATGGATATTATTCAGTAAGTTCTAAATTGTTTACGACGTTGTCTAAATTATTGATAACGATAATTACGTGGCAATAAACTATTTCATTATTATGGTATTTAATATTCGTATATTAATTTTTATGTGGAAATTGATAATAATTGTCAATTTGTGCACTTTTTTTTTGATTTTATATCTCGATAGTGCACGTTGCTTTATTTATGTTTCAATGTACCCTCTGCATACGTCTTACTTGCCTATACCCTATCCGTAGACATAAAATAGAGCAAAAATTCTTTCTGAAAACAAATGGAGCATTATGATGTGTCGCTGTTTGATTTGTGACCTCATTTGTAGCAGGAAAAGGAATTAAATTGATGATAACGGTTGCGTCGCAGCGTGTGTCATGCCCTGAAGCGAGAATATTGTATGGAAATATTGTTACATTTAATGTAAAACATGTTATTTTTAGATGTCTTATCGTTATCATAAATGTAACGACTGTTATTATAACTAAGGGTGAAGTTAACATGATCAAGTTATTCATACCGCTTTCCGTGTTATATAAATGCATCGACAACTTATTTTAGATACAAATCTAACCGCACCGAGAATAATTCGTGTACGGTGCAAATGTTTATATTCCAACTAACGCTTGAAGCGTTTCGAAATCTTCCGGCAACCATTACAGGCGCAAGCGCACGTATTGCTACCTACACGTACAATGTCCTAATTTAACACCACCGAAACACTGATGAGACAAATACTGCTCTTGATATCATTGAATTTGATCAGTAAACACATTATCAATGTAAACATTTACGTAATGAGTAATTGTCAATGTTATTTACTAGTCATTAAGTAATTATATTTATTCTCATTTAGGGTGAAGAATCCGTCGGTTCCATCAACACTATGTCGATATGCAAATCGGAGCTTCTATTCTCTCCGGTGAAGGAAGGTGCGCATGGCGTTCACTTCAGTGTGGATAGCTTAGATTGTGAATTGCCTACGGAGCAAGACCTCATATTAACGTGCCAGGCCAACAAAGATAACTACACCATCGCCTTCGAGGGCAGTCTCACCATTTACTCCGAGGACAGTGAGTGCGCTGAACCTGCCGTCAATTCAAAACATGGTAATCACTAAACAAGATTTTCAGATAACCTTAAAACCAAAATTAGTAATAGTCGGCTGATATAATGTTTGCTGAATACATTGCGATGATTCATAATTTGTCTATTCACTTTAATCTTACAGCTAATATTGTAATCGTTTTTCAGACAAACTGGGTAAGGATAATTTAGTAGCATTAGATAGTGATGAAAGAACGCGCAGGAATTTAGAATTACTAGAAAGATGTAAGAAATTAACAAATAAGCTAACAACCTCTATGGCTAGAAGTGATTTAGGATTAACTACGTGGAGTAAGCTTAAGAAACAGAGTAGCGAAACACCTTTACGGAGGTAATTATTAATTCATCATTTTAATTTTTTTTAAATATGAGACCATGGAAATGTACCATTAATCTATATCGTTCCTTTTAGGCACCCATCCGGAAATAACAATGGAGAATCAAACGAATCGACTGATGTCACAAGTGAAATGAATAGTTCCGTAATTAAAAGCCAAAGTTTGCCTAATTTATATCGAAGAAAACTCATGAGTAGTTCTATCAATTCTGCAGCTCTTAGTAATTCAACAGTTCGTATTAACAATTAATAGCAAATTACTATATGTGTTACGGTATATACATACATAATTAAAATTAATTATATTTTTTAGGTTGACTCTTTTACTGCAAATCATAAGCTAACTGGCAATTCAACGTGCATGAAAGTATATGATGTCTCACAAAATAGATCAACTCTTGGAAGTCAACATTCAGAACCTATGAGTACTTCCTCTACTGAAAATCAAACGTCTTCAGATAAAAGTCAACCAAAACAGTCATTCAATTTGGTAAAATTATTCATGAAGCAAAAAAGCATAAGTAACGATGGAATTGTTGGAATGGATCAGTTAGACAGATCGGAATGTTGGCCTTCAAGCTCAGGGGGTGATAGTGGTGAATCCATGGGTGAGCAAAAACTTGCAGATTTAAAAACAATTTCAGCTGATCGGCCGCAAGCTGACTTACCATGTGACATTGAAGATCAGCACACATCGGCTATCTACGATGAAATCCGATCAGTTAACCCTTATAACCGAGTATACGACGAAGTAATTGAAGAAGAAGAGAACCTCGATGGAACGAAATTAAGTGGCAGTGACACGAATTTGTACGCTGTTGTTAACAAACCACACATCAAGAGGGCTAATATGAGTATAAACAATAGCCCATGCAAAACAAGGAGCAGGAAATCTTGTTCTTCGCAATCATCGGCTACAAGTGTAAGCATTTCTAGCTGTTCTGAATCAGATGGTACACAGATCACAAGAATGAACAAAGGACCGCTAAGAGAGTCTTGTGATCATAAATCTACATCTACGCATCTTGAAGCTGATACGTTGGATAAAAGTATGCAAACATCAAATATCCAAGTATCGACAATATCTCATGAGCGAGAACTTCTCAAAGTGGTCGAGCCGTCTTTCTTAGAAAAACTAAAAGAGGGTGATTGTGAAAAACCCGTGTTTGTTCTCTATCCAAACTATACACTACCAGACATCAGTTTCTTAAATGGTAGACCAAATATTTATTTAAACCCGTTAAAAGTAAACATTTCCCCTAAATCGAATGAAAGTAAAAAAACACGAATGCAAGTTAAAGGAAAGCGACCTTTTTCGTGCAATGATGTAGAAATTTTGAAGAAAAAGGGCTTAGGGCACATAAAAGACTGGGACTCTCTTAACTTCTTATTGCCTCTCGAATGCAAGCAATTATTATCGGAATTGCCAGAATTGGCACAAATAAAAGAAAAGGAAGGAGTATCTAAATGTAGCGACAAATACTGCAACTCATCACCATCCTGTAAATCAAAGAATAGGCCTATTAGTTGCGATTGCAATAATTTAGTCGGAAATAATACTGCGGTATCTTCTAGTTCAAGCACGGCTACTCAACCTTCGTCAGGTTACCGAGGTTCTTCTACAATGTTGACTGATTCTTCTGCTCAGAATAGTCCCGCTCCTGCTGGAAACTTTAATCCATTGTTTGTATATCGCTATGATAGCGCTACAAGTTCTGAGGCTAGTTGCGTCAATAATGACGGGCAACGAATTATTCCTACTATACCGAAGCGATCTTTATCGTTAGCCGATCAAAATCGAATGGCTAAACAAGGAGAATTAGCACCTCCGAGACCTCCATTACCAAAGAGTATATTACGTAAATCCGTAGATAAAACTCGCAAGTCTACTAGTCACGCAAAACGTTATAGTATGTTTGAAATGGATGAATTTATTCAAGATCCCATTGTTTGTGCTACTGCTGCTGTAGAACACAAAACTAAAAGAAGATCATTACAAGAACCATATTACCTACAAAACCAAAATCTCGATTATAGAAAGAATAATGATTTAGCCGCAAAAAGACTATCTCAACAATTCTTAGACGCTGCTGAAAAAGATGCTGAATACAACGAATATTACCAAGACGAAGGCGTTGGTACAGAAAGTAGTCTTGAATCTGGAAAATCTAACGAAATTAAATTTCATAGACCGCACACGCCACCTTTACCTAAACCAAGAACCAAAAAAATGGAATACATTGATTTTCCGCCCCCAGGGGCTCTTATTAGTAGCGCAGATTTACAACAGCTAGAAGAATTTTTAAAACAAAGTGGATTCAACTGCCAAAATATGGATGAATGGGATCAAAATCAAGTTCAAAAGGTAAGAAGTCAGGTTACCAAGTTTCTCCAAATGAAGCGTTCTCAGGAAGAGAATCAGAAATCTACAGATTCTAGCGCTAGTAGTTGTAATAGCAAGAAATCTGTGAGTTTTGCGCAAAAATCAGAAGGTAAAACAGAATGCCAACCGGCTCAAGTAAAAGCTATGGAAGAGCTTAAGGTAGTCAGTCTTGCAACACCACCTAATTCTCCTAACATTTCTGCGGTGATCGCACAAAGACACTATCAGGTAATAATAGTATCTCTGTTCCTCCTTGTTCTCCCTCGCATCACATTGCCCGTTGATTTCTGTGAGTATCCTTGGTTTCTGATTATTATTTTATTTTTCTACAACAGACCTTTACTCCTACCTATGCTTATGTTAAAGCTATCTGTTCTCACAGCGCAAGTCTTGTTATTTTGTAGCACATGTTTCGTGATTGTCTTTTTTGTTAATTTTTTCCATAAGCCATTTTCTATAACATCATTTTAGTATGTTATTACAATTTTGTAATCAGCTATCACTATAAAACTTTTCACTTGTAGGCCAAGAATTTAGCAGAAATACCTATCTGCGAAGAGGGAGAAGTGAGTCCAGATGAATTCTGTACTCCTACGCTTCATGAAGGAAGACCTAAATATGACCTAATTGATGTATCGCAGAAAAGAGGTATGTATTGCTATGTACTGCTTAATATAAATCACATGACATATATAAGAAATGTCTATAATATTGTTTTATATGTTTAGCTTTAGTCTCAAACGTAACGGATGCTGTGGAAATGTTAATTCAGCACTTCTCGCCTGCAACAGACCAGGCTGAATTAGCATTCTTGGGCGATTCAAAACAGTCTCCAGCTTGCGCTAAAATAGCGCTCAATGCGTTGTGTCCAGCTTTGTATGCGATATTCAGGGATGGCCTTAAAGAGAGTATTGAAACTTCCTTTGGATCTGTCAACAATTCCGTTTGGCAAATGGTAGAAGCAACTGCAAGACAAGGTATATTATGCACAATAACTTTTTGAAGTGTAACACTCACATACTTGTAGAAGCATTTTGATACTGTGCAATACTTTAATTGTATACGCTAATGTTCAATTTATTCATTCCTTGAAGATGGGTGGAAATACCCTGCATTACAATCGTCATAGTCTTGCGTTTTCATTTTACGTTTTTTCTCTGTAATAAAATATCAACACACAAATTTATCGTGGCGTGTTACATTAGCCGTATTTTGTACCAGCCAAGCTTAAAATATAAGTATTATGTGTATTAATTCTAAGGAATGATTCTTTACTGCATATTTACATGCGCTAAACTGTTTCAGGCCCTATAACAAAATCTCTTAACGAGCTGGTACTGAGAATAAATAGTGAAGATGCGGTTACCGAAGGACTGGTCAAATTTAACGCATTTATTTTGGGCCTTCTAAAGTGAGTATATATAAGGCCTATGAATACCTATAAGAAAATGTAAATAAATGTATAAATGAGATAAAAAAGAATTCTTTTCAACTAGACATGAGATCTAAAGATTTTTTAAAGAGCATAAAACTAAATGCTATGTATTCATTACACCGTTTTATTTCACAAACAATTTTCAAATTTAAAGACAGTACATATCTTAAAAACAAAATTATAAATATACTAAATTATAAAAAAAAATTACTGTGTTAAATTTGTACACAGCGCGCAATCCGTCGATGCATGGGTCTCGTATGTGAGGACAAGAGAATCTATCCTAGAAAAACATTATGGACCTGATTCCCTCATATTGGCGGGATGCATCGGGGAACCGCGATGTAGAGCCCTCTTGGATACGTTACTGGCCAGTCTCGAGCCTTTGAGACTATTGCCCTTCTCTCTGGATCTAATGTTTGAAATGCGGGAATTGCACAGAAGCTTCAAGAGAATCGAGAATGATATGCGAGCAGCCAGTCGGGTACGTTAACCTTTATGTTACATACTAACAAATCATATGAACTCGTAAATATATTTGATTTGACAAATAACTACATACATGCCGCTCGATTCTTGATATCACTTTACTACATATCTACCGACTATCGCCTCAAATCTAAGCAAATGTCGCTTTATTTGCATTTTATTGTTTATTGCATGTGCTTTGGAACCACATTTCACAGCGAATAAAGACAATTTTAGCGTTTACTTTCGTGCACAGCTTTCATAAAATGCAAATAAAGGCACAATCAAACGGCCGATGTTTGCCGACAGGCGAAACTGTCAAGGACGTTCTTCTATTTACATTCTACTAACGCTGGATGGCATGTTGCATGACGTTAAAAAACTTTCATGTATTTAACAGCCCACTTCGATTAACACTCCGCCACTAACACTCAACCAGCGGAACCTCCTGAAGTTGGTCCGTTCGATGCAGTCGAGCGGCCTGTCCAGCGACGATTGCCAAACCAGCGTCATTATGAGACACAAAGAGCCCAAAAATAAAGAACCATCGACCCCCGACCTGTTGAATGACTCGGCAAATGTTAAAACCACCCTAGAAAAGAACAGGCCCCGGTCTTGTGTCAATCCGTCCACCATCGGTTATGACATATGTCCGAATAACAGCCGAATAGAATTGGAGACGAATAGAAGATGGTCGGGCGTCCAGTTGGGCTCGAAACTCATGCAAGCTTTTGATCGTTTAGTCTTTGACGACAGTGACGATTACACAGATAGCTTAGAGAACAATAAACCCGCTAAACCTGCCGGCAATGATTTAAAGGTAACACGGGGGCCCTTGTGTGGTAATTGAATGTGCTTCGTGTAGCGGCTTATTATTATTATGTTTTGTCAATTTATGTGTACATTTCATTGTCGTGGTTGGCGAACGCTTTCGGCATTTAAGTATTTTTTTTTTGTTGAGCTTAATTTGTGTTAGATTTGACATTGAGTTAATTTTTATTTTAATATGTGTGCACCAATACTAGTTGTTTCTATCACCATTTTATATTTTATGAATTTTGGTTTCAAGCCTTTGCTTCATAGAACGATTCATATACAAATAGAATACTCTGTTTTTTAATATACTGTCATATACGTCACACACTTATATACTTCATAATAAAGAAAACATGTAACCACAAGCTGACAGGCCTGTGGTTCATACACATGATACTCCATCAGTCAAGTAATGACGCATAGCTACTGCCGGTTGTTTACGCACTTGCCAATGTGTTCAGTACAATGATTTCTGGGAAGATTTCTAATTGGAAAATACAATATACAAACCCGGAAAATAGGACGCCTAAGTACCTAGTCTGCGTAGGAAGTAAACACTTTGTACATTAGAGTTCTATGTACTCGTATTATTTTGTTTTATCAGGAATTACATGCATGCTATTGATATTAAAATTACAAAAATCCCCTTTTAGAAGAGTTTATATGTTTAATGGTTTCTGATTATACTATAATTATTTCGTTTTGCTATTTTAGCTTTCCTTAAAATCTCGTAGAAGTATTCAGATTAAAATTATGTATCAAAACATTTCCTGTAGAAATGTTTTTTTTAGAATATGAACTTAGCAAATGAACCTGAAATCTAACGAGGTTCAGTGGTCAAGTCTGGTTAGTTATCACCCATTATTCAAGTAATTAAGCCACACGTTAAAAACAAATATTCCTCAATAAAAAGTAATTTAAATAATGTAATATTTGTATAATAACTTCTTAGTTTGTCCTGTTTGGATGACTTGCAATTTTCAATGGAATCAATGCCAATCACGAGTCATTTTTATTGGAGACAGAAACTTCTGTATTACTGTATATTATAAAGTAGCCGAAGTTAGCTAAATTATTGCCATTGGCTACCATCGGCAACATGTGCGTTATGTTGTAATAGGTTACAATAGTAGTTGTGTATTATAGCTGGAGTGTAGTGGCGACGAGCAATGGCGACCCGGCTCGGCGAACAGCGTCGCGAGTGGCAACACTGGCAACGGTAGCAACAACTCGGGCGGCAAGTTCCGTCGGCTGCAGCTCAAGTGGGAGCTGCTCAGCAACGCAGAGAGTCCCGTCACTCCGTCAGGTCTGTATAATATACAATCACCTTAAACATTTTACCAGACCAGAATATTGCTGAGTTCGATCCTCAACCAAACTGATACGTAATGATAAATTAAGTTTTCTATTAAGGGTCTGGTCGTTTGTACACTCGTGTTTGTGTGGCCATAGTACCCAAGGAATCCTAGCTTAGAACTGTAAAGTGTAGAAAACATTATTTATTAACAAATGTACGTCAATACACCTTTATCAAGACTGTATGTAACAGTATTTTGTTATTTCAAAGATTGACCAGAAAATATTTCCAAATGTTACTTAACATGAGCACTGCAATTTATTGCCCTTCATTATTGCCATATACATTCAGACTTACCACAGACATCGTTTGCAATGAAATCTAGATCTCTTCGTTTCGAAAACATGGATACAATATATTATTTTTCTCGTTGTCTTTCAGCCTTGTATGTATAAAGTAGATAATCGTTATTACGTAATATTCGCTTATATTTTGTTACGGTGTTTGAATCATAGTCATATTTGAAGAACAAATTAACTTCATTGTATATTTATAAGCCGCGATCTCTAAACAATAGACGACGAAGCCTAAAATGGCAGGGGATCCGTAATGGCGACTTCCGCATCCCCGCTTATATAACCATGTACCGCTAACTTGAAGCCTTGAAACTTATTGGATTCAATACAATATCGTGATAGTTATGCCTAGAATTGAAATTGAAGGCTCTTGTAAATAAATTGCCTAGCTTTACTAGAATTATTGAGTGCAGTTTTGCATAGTGTTTGAATCGAAAATGTAATTGCCAATTTCTATTCTATTCATATATCGAATGCAAGAAATATTCAGACTACGCAAGATTTAGTTTAGGCACCATCATGTTCAGATTTATATTAATTGAATATGAAATACATAATTACATTGCACTATAAGTTACATCGCATGATGTCGAATAAAATCTTAAAATAGCCGTTCGTTCATATTCATATATAGAGCTCTTTGTAATTGGTTAAAACATTTGCGCGCCGACTTATTTTAATACTACTAGAGCAATTATAACCACGTAGGGATACCATATTAATTACATTATATAATCTGGTAATTTCTAGAAAATATTCAATTTGTTTTAGGTGTGTGTTGTTTAAGTAAAAAAAAAATGATCAAGTTTCTCGAAGGACCTACCCTTTCGCAATGTTTATCAAAATCGAATTACCCTTTTCAAAGATCAGCCTGTACAGATTGACATTTATTTATATATTATTGCTATATGTAAAGATGTATTGCTATTGTGAACTAAATAGGTTCGTATCGAATTTTGAATTTTGCGTTCGTCAGGAGAGACATCGCCGGCAGCGGCGCGCGGCTCCAAGATCCCTCGGCCGGTGTCGTCGCCCGTGCGCCCTCACGCGCCCGCACTCACCTCCCCGGCCAAAAACACGCACAGGTATGTGCGATATACCTACTCACCGGTATTATTATACTACGTTTTAATTGTTATCATTCACAGAAATTTAAACAAAAAGAAAGAATTATTTTCTACTATATTCATAAAGAAAGTATTTTCTACTTTGATTTTAGGAATTTAAAGACACTGCACAAAGTAAAACACAAATATCATTTACATGCTTGATATGTTTACCAATTTATATATTTTTACCGACTGACAAATATTAAAATTTCGAATAATGCTATAAAATATAGGATAAAATCCGAAAGTTCTTGTAGATCTTATAATTGGCCAAATATACTTAGCCATATATATATAGTTTGGATTGATGTATCAGTCAGTTAAGTTTTATTTGGAAAAGTTATAAAATAAATGTTTACTTTCTAAGCAACGATATTATTAAACACGTCCATCGTGATGCTTACCTTCAAATATTTTGAGCTAATAGCAACACTAGCTAGTGGTCACACACCACTGTAACGTTAAACTAAACCGTAGCGATGTTTCCGTAAATATAGTTGTGAATACCGCTGGCAAACGCGGAAACTCGAAAAAATGCGGTAACTATGCTTTGTTGTCTTTACTGAAAATAGAAATGGTCTACCTTTCTAATGGTAAATACCAGTATTGAAAAAATGTGGTTATTTGAAAATGATGTTATTTACGAGTTTTATTTGTACTGTTTACGACGCAAGTATATTGACAGTCACATATTTTTGTCTGTAATCGATTTTAAAAGTGCAAAGATTATTCACTGATTACTTCTGCATATAGGGTACTAGATTATAGGCTATATTAGTGAACTTCAGAATTACCATCAATTAAGTAAAACTATTCGTTATTTTTGTCTATAATACAGTTTAAAAGGGCAAAGATTATTCTCTGATTACTTCTGCATATAGGTATTTTATAGCCTATAATATAGTAGGGTAGATTATAGCCTATTATATCAATCTTCAGAATTACCTTCGATTAAGTAATACTATTAACAAATAATTTAGTCATACATCATTCAGATAGTAATTTTATATCGACTCTCCAGCCCACATAATTATGTGCTATAATTAGACACGAGTCTCTAGCCGCAACCAGAATAGCTGGAACTTACTTTAGTTAATTCTACCAATGTGCTCCACTGTGCCGATACACAAAACTATATTGTTGAAATGGTTATAGTACTTATTTTGATTTATGTCTCATAAACTTAATGAAATCGCAATGTAACCTACTTATGGAATAGATCCCCCAGGGGCTAGGCATCAATTTATGGAAATTCAATTTTGTAACTGCCTATTAATATCACGCAATATATCGTTAATGGTGCAGCACATCGGACTAATATTTCAAAGTATATCGAACGCTACGAGTTATGAATGCAGAGAAGCCGTTTATAATCGTAGTTAATGTGATATTATTTTTAACTTGAGTTCGAAGATAGCTCCTTTTCTTTGACTGAACTTGAGATACACAGTTATATGTATATATAGGTATAGCTTGTCGTGCAATTTGTATCATATTTCATACATACCTACTACTTAATCTTACGTAAAATTTAATATATGTAACTTTTCTCCCTCTTATCTATTATGGTTCTCGATTTCAAGTACTTACCGAAAAATAAGTGAAAATATTTATACGGAACTCGGGGTCATTAGAAAAACAATTTAACAGTTCCCTTGACAAATATACATCACAGAGAATTATAAAATAATTGAAGTAGAGTATAGTAGTAAATATTATAATGAAATTCAATTTAATATTAACGAATTTTAATCTATTATTTTTAATATTTTATTATTAATTTTAACTATGCACTTAAATT
>DWOP01000126.1:0-11232 GCA_018251135.1 Cephise aelius
AGAATTTTTAAATTCGGTCCAGTACTTTTTGAGCCAAATTGTTACAAACATAAAAAAATCTTTCCTCTTTATAATATTGCTGTAAAGAAAGAAAGGAGACCTGGAGGGCCTGAAACCATTTTTTCTTACATTTTCAGTTTCTCCCAGTTCATTCTCCTGTAAACTACACTAAGGAACTTTTTACCAAATATAAGATCAATATTTTACCTCGTACATCCATAGTTCAACATGTCGCTCATATGCCTCTGAAGGCAATAGTCTGGCCTTGTCTCTATTGTGATCCCAATGCACTTTGTCTTAGACTTCTCAGAGTATTTAACAGCTTCCGCCACACAGCTCGATGTATGACCCGATAGGGCATCATGCAAATTTCTGCAAACAAAGACTTCTACATACAAAATAATAAACATAAACACAATATATAATAAACATTTTCTCCACTTATAATCCATGAGAGTTTCAATTTATCAGGTGTGCCTGGTTGGGTACATGGAAATTTCACCATCCACATTTTATATTCTTCTGTGGCTGTACATACTGCATCTAATATCTTTCAACAAGCAATTCTTGTACATATGTACGTGATTCTTGTACAATCTCAGAAACGGTTCCAACGATTTTCTTGAAAATTTGTATTTAGGGGTTTCAGGGGCGATAAATCGATCTAACTAGGTGCAAAAATACTTGGCTAGAATAAAAAAATTGTTTTTTTTTGTTTTATTAACGAAATTAAAAAAAGACTAATAATTTTTTTTTATTTAAATTTTTTTTAAATCACAATGAGCTACAAAAATACATTGAGCAAAACCAGGTACTGTATCAAAATATGTACCATCAACATATCCATTATTAGCGGATCGTTGTAATGTAATTTTAACCTAACTTAATAGCATGGATTGCTACTAATAACTAAATGTTCAGATGTAATCAATAGTTCTAGCCTGCTCCCTCGGGAGCTCATGGGCCAGATCCCCTCAGGCCATCCCAATGCAGACTACTGTGTGACTGAATCCCAATGCAGATTGTACACCAATAACCTTTTATCATATTCAATATCATACCAGGAACAGTAGCACTCAACACAAGCAGACCCTCGCTTGGATGCCACCATCGGTCACAGTGTATGACAACTGTTTACTTTTTATCAATATTGGCTTAAGTCATTTTGTTTCAACTAACCTTATAAAATAGTCTCTGTAGTCCTCCGGCAAGCTCATAAAAGTACCGCCCATCACAATAAACTCCACCTTGTCCACGCTGTGGCCCAATTGTTTCAACTGCTCGACCCTGTGCCTCGTTTGCAAATATGGATTGTACCTCGCTCTGATAGCTCTCATCGACGTCGGCTCGTAGCCAGTGTAGCTCTGCGTCGAATACTCAAAGTCGGAGTCCGGCCCGCCGGGGCAGTACACGCAGATGTTGCCCGTAAAGTTTATATGCGGACAGCGGTGAGGTTTGCACATCACTGCGACTACGGCTATTCCTGACGCCGTACGTATTGGCTTCGCTTTCAACTTCGGTAACAGGATTGACTTCGCGTCAGCTGGCACCGCTGCAATGATGTCCACTAGTCTCGGTGACGTACCAAGCCCGTATTTCGAGGATATCCTCGTCTTCATCTTGTTGAGGTTAACATCTTTACCCTGCCGATGGGCTACTAACAGCTCTTGTATTATTTCCGATATTACTATCACCATTCTCTCCTCCTTCGATAGATGCGACATCGGCTTCTTCTTGGCCATTTTGTTTTACTTTTATTGCACACAACTTTAAAACTAACACAAAATTACGCGTAACAATTTAACATCAGTAGGTAATTAAAGAATGACGTCAATGTCAAATGTCATTGAAAATATGTCAAATTGTAATTTTTTTATTGCGAGCTAGGAGGTAAACGTAAGTTTAGTTGTTCAGCCATATTCTTATTAATGTCATTTAAAAAAATGTTTTCAATGTTTTATGAGTTGTATTTATAACTAGGTAACTTTTAAATAATAAAAATGAAATATGACCAAAAGTTTAATTACAGCATAACTTTATTATTACATAAAAATCTTATTCTTATTTACTATGTTCTACTTACTTGACTACATTTACAGGTGCCCATTCGGTACTCTGTCTTCTTCTATAATTTGATGAGAAGTCACAAAGAGCTGAATTGGTCAGTTTCTTCGATGAATCGCCAAAACGTTGGAAGCCATAGGGAACATGACCAGCAAAACCTATTGAAAAATAATAAATGATCATTATCATTAAGTCATTAATATCTCATGAACTAAAATTAACAACATGTTAAGTCAACCTGTAGGTACTGGCACCTGGCAAAAAATATAATCATCAACTAACAATATGTTAATTATGTAGGTAAGGTTTGGAAACCTTACTCATAAATATACCATTACGTGCTCTTAAATGTCCGGAACCCATATAGCATAATAATCTGCCTTCTCCACCATAACAAATATTTGCAATTTGCTTTCTTTTATAGCACACAAATATGCGGTGCAAGACATCTAATCATAAGCTGTTAAAGACGCCCGTAGATATTTGTAATTCTAACTAGGTACACGAAGTTCTTAATAGTATTGACTAATGATAGAAATAAATAAAATCCCCATTGCTTTCACAGGAGACGAAAGTAAAGTTTCTGTCAAATATTACCTTCAGATTACACTCGGTTCAGAAAACAAATTCCAAACAAAGCACATAATATCATAAAATTGTATTAAGAGCTGTAGGGCCGTTAAATATACCTATGACTGTTTGTAAATTAAATATACCTACTGTTACTGTTACCTACTAACTTATAACTTTTTACATTTCCCCTCTACATCAAACATGGGACTTACGCACTGACTGGGATGGATTGTACCCCCAAATTTGGTTTCGAACGAACGACGAATGTATTTTGCCATACGACATTAGTTTTTGCCGCAAATATTAACTAAAATACTATTTAACTAAATAGACCTAAATCGTCACAAAAATGACATTGCTGGGATAGTGTCACCTTTAAAAATGTCAAAATTTCGTTTTAAAATGTCAAAGTAGCCAGTATTTGCATAATTTCATTTATATTCATTTAAAAATTCATACGTATATTACGTATCTTTATTAAAAAGATCTTTATTAGGATCTTTTATTAAAAAGATGATACCTATTTATTGTTCTCTTTAAAGAATTAAGATATTCATGGTTATTATGTAATTATTCAATATTTTATCATTTTGAAGTTGGTGCGCACTGCAGTGGCACTATAGGCCTCCACTCTTGCGCGGCACTTCATCGTGTGCTAATGAATGTATCGTCATACACAATTTTGTACACATAGATAAAGAATTTATGCATCGATAAGATAGCTTATTTATTTTCTGACAAGACAGTTTTGGTTCTGATTTTCTATGAATTTGAACCTTAGGTACCATTTTTGTTACCGTCACAATGTTTACAAATATATCCCACAGATTCTTATTAAATCCGAATATTAAGCTTTTTCTATTTCATACGAACGACTCATTTCGTGTCAACTTGTTATAAGATTTAATGAGTACTTAAGATTCATAAATAAGTAGACATAAGGGCGGGAAAAGCTATTAATTTGCTTCTAATTCTTTGCACAAGAATTGGTACAAGGTAAATATTTAGTCCATTATCAATCTCACCTTTCTTGATAAACTTGTCTGGATTATCATTTTCCATGAAGTATGGACTGACTGAATGCGTCGGTGGAGACAGCTTGGGTTCATCCATCGGTACATCTCGTAGTATACCGGCGCATTCTGGTCTTACCACTACCAGCGGCAACTTAAACTCGGCGGTGGCAGACTGAGAACATCAATTATCCAAAGATTAGTTGCGTTAATTCATTAACGAGTGGTATGGCATCATATGGGGATTTTTAAAAACGGTTCTAGACGAACTCTACACAGGTTGTCAACACACAAGCGACTTCTTTGGTGTTATGAACATCTTTAAGATGTAAGTGACCAATCAGCATCTGACAGCATGTGTACCTTTGTATATGTCCCTTTAATCTTATAGTGTATTGTTGTTTCAGTGTAAGTTTTAGTCAATTTTCAGTTCTTCTATCTTTCACACATCTATAAACAATAGTTCATTTCTGGCGTTCTGATATTTTTAAGTTTAAAATGCCATATTTCATCAGGTTTCCTTTCATATGTCGATCTTTTTAAGCACATTTTCTTTCTCTTTTCATCCTTTCAGTTCACTCTTCAAAGTTTTCTATAATCTTTATTATTTTTGGCATGCCAATTCACCAGTCCATCCATTCTTTCGTTCCTCAATCCTTCCACAATCCTTTTGTTCTTCCATTTGAAATCCTTCTTACACTTTCATATCCTTACTTCTCTTCTGTATATTTTTCTAATCTGTCTTGTTGTTCAAGTTAAGACTTACAAATCTATCAGCTAGGTCCCAAGGCTGTCCTTTACCAGCTTGAAGATCGACCACCCGTTCCAGTTGATTCCTTGCAGCCCTTTGGTTCAGTTGTGCCCTTTGGAACTCCGAAAGTGCCTCTGTTGCCGACACCGTGTACCGCTGGCCGAAATGTGCGTTTAGACGTGGCAAAAAACCTAATAAAATCCAATCTTTCCGTTATCTGTACGAAATTAAATCGTGTTATAAATTGATTTAAGCCAAAAAGGTTTTTGGTAAGGTAATCTCTTCAAAGACCGACACCGACGATGTTTTCCTTATGTCATTAGTTAAATTATAGAGATCAGATGTTCAGAAAATGTATTAGAGAAACTTTTTTTAATAAATCATAAATAATTCCAAATTCTCAAACAAAACTGCAAACAAAGAACCGATATTCATAAAACACATCCCTCCTACCTCGTTTATTTTCGATATCCGTCATAGTAACTTACAGAATCCGATACGCAGTAGCATTGAATGCCACAGCTTTGAATTTTTCATATAATTGAATATTTCATGAGTTCGGTGAATCGAGCAATTCTAACCGACTATATTCATAATGATAATTGTAAATGAGACGTTTCCCGTTAGGCTGCGCAGGCGCAGATCCGCTGCTATCGCGCCTATCGGATAGCCAGACGTAACTGGAACGGCAGATAAAGGTCGGACTGGACAAGTACCGTTTAGTTCCTCTAGATTCGAGTTAATTATGGGCAGTTGTACTATTTCGAATTGGAAATCCCTTTTGTGGGGTTGGTCCTTAATGGGAATAACTTGTAACCACTCGAACTGACTATTGTAAATCGCTTAATATACCGTTCTAAATATTTGGCTCCGTGCTGGTCAGCCGTGCAAAGTTCTGGGTTCGATTTCCGTTCGAGCGGACGCCTATATAGTAAATTTAGATATGTGTTCTTATCGAAGTGTTTCTCTTGTCTTTTGGGGTGTTGATGTGCTCTGATACTTATAATACTCCACAGGCAAAACCACTTACGAATTGCCCTGTGCAATATTATATTATTACTCCCGCGTAGTAGTTGTATTATAACAATTTGAGTTTCGGTCAAAGAGGTGTATTTGTCGGTTAAACTTGTTTAAGAGTCCGCAAGAATCCAGTCCCAGTCAGCAAGAATCTCAGTCCTCAGGGTTATCAAAGCATTTTTGGACAGATTATTATGGTACTTTAAACTAACTAATCATCCCCAACTATTGCTGATGGTCCTTCGGGATTGTATAAATGGTCCTTAACGGCAGTGACCAATTCTCAACAGGGGGACTGCATAAAAAAATAAAGATATGTCACTGACAATTAAGCAGATAATGCCTACAGAATAATTGTAAATAATACCTACAGAAATGTTTCGTTATGTTTGATTCATTTATGCGTTAGAAAAAGTAGAAATATTAATACACATTTTAGTGCTAGTTTACACCATTTTTAACGGTAACATAACTGCAGGTAGGTACTTTTTATATATATATCTGAAATTGATTCCTCGTTATTTGGTACGGACGACTCGATTCGGGACAAGTAGTTGAGCTTTGTTGAGCCCTTAAGATTCATATTAGGAACAGTAAGGGTGGAGCGTGCTATTAATTTTCCTTCGGACTCTCCGTAACGAGCCCATAAGGAATTAGTGCCTGGAGAGAGGGGGAAGATATATTATGTATAGTTAGCTGGTAAAATATATTATCACTTTCATATCTTGTCGCTTTAAGCTCTCTTAACGTTCAAGCTCCATATCAGACGATTAGTTGAATGTGACAAGGTACTAAATTGTACTACTATTATACATTAATTAGCACTAGTTTTTAACAGTGAAGGAAAACATTGTGAGGAAACCTGCATACCTGAGATTGTTACCTCATAACTTTCGTTTGGATGAACCGATTCTGATGATATTTTTACTATTTTATTTGGAAGCTAGTGCTTTCCGTGAGATCCCATTTTAATTTGGTCTACTTCTGACGATGGCATGGCATTCATGAGAAAACCATATAAGTCTTAAATTTGCATCAAGTATGTGCGCGACAAGTGAACGAATAACTTAATATCACGCCAACCGATTTCGATGATTCTTATTTTATTGCAAAGAATGTACTTCAAGGGTAGTTTGATGAGAGTTTGGTGAATTGGAGTCGGATTATTTTTTGTTAAAATTTTAAATTATTTCTCATAACAACTTACCCCTTTACATTTGTCTAAGCACACGTAGACCGTTCCTTTGAACTGTACGAAGATAGTGTCAGGGAATTTGAAAGCCCTGAACTTTGCCGTCAGATTGTCGCCGTCAGTCGTCAGGAAGTTGTCAAACAGGTACGGGTCTACCGAGCATCTGGAAATAATGAATAAATGAAATATTTAAATGTGAACATTTTTTAGATTTCCATTGAGGAACCATAGCGGTTTGTGGAATTGCGTCCACTCCTGAACATAGGCCTCTCCCAAGGCGCGCCACCGAGCTCGATCTTCAGCTCTTCGCATCCAACTGCTTCCCGCTGCCCGGCGCAGATCATCGTGCCACCTAGCAGGAGGGCGTCCCACACTAAGTTTGCCTAAAGTGGTCTCCAATCCAAGAGCCGTCTACTCCAACGGTTGTCGGCTCTCAAACAGACGTGACCAGAAAGAAACTTGTTACATGGCCCTACATCCTCTACGGCCATGTATCGGTCCCACGATCGGGGCATCGTTGGCCAACAATGCGGTGTGGCATCAGCGTTCTTGGAAGATCGCCGCGGCCACCCATGGACATCGATGCCGGGAAAAGCCACCACGACTCTTGACTCGATCGTCGAAACAAGCGGTCGCCTCCGCTACTGGATCTTCTACTCAATCGTGTAGTAGTCAAGACCAGTTAGTAGAGATAGATTAAGTTAATGGTAATTTTTGTAATTTTAATAAATGTTTAATTTGTAATCGCTTTAGTTTTTAAAAACCCTTCTCGACGACCGACAACCATAACTATTTGATAAACAAAATATTTGTACATAAACAATACATAAACATCTAACTCTAAATTTTGTTATAATTACAAAAGCACTTTAAAGCCTTCAATAACAAAAATGTAATTGCAAATATTATTTTGATATTGTAGAATTCATTTGTAACTCTAAGTATTTTAATATAATATTTTCAAAGTAATTAAATCAAACAATTGTTATGGAAGTGTAAGTCACCTGTTTCTATCATAATATGAGAAGTTTCCAGCTTCTTCTTACTTAAGTCTTCAAGTTCAGTCTGATTGTCTTTAGCAGTCTCTGGGATCTCAACTGGTACCTCGTAAGCGGTCGCCGGCTCCTCACTCTCGTCTTCCGTCATCTGGATATCCCCAGTTTCCTGACTATTCCCGTCCCTCAAACAAGCCGCACACCCGGCTTTCTCGTGCAAAAGACAATCCATACACTTCACATGACCACAGCTCTCCGTCACCAGCCGGTTCGTTGTCGAGTTCACAGGCTTCTTGTTGTTACAATTCACACAAACTTGGGAATTCATTTTGAGCAGAGAATTTGTATAGGTTATCGGTGTGTTCACACTTACAAACTACGTAACTGCATGTTTATCAAGGAACTAACAGGAATATATTCAAGATTTCAAGTTTATTTACATATTACACTAGCCAAAGCGATATAAAAATATATTTTACACTATTTCTGCCCAAAGCGTAGTAAAAATGCGTTCATAGTAAAAATTTTGTGACTTCCCGTCACAAAATTGTCTAATAAATTAGATCTATTAATAATTATTTATTTTATATTTCACTGAAATTTATTTTTAATGGAGTATATTTTACTTAAAATAAGTAAAAGCGAGACAATTTTTATTTCCATCGATGTGTAAACTTTTATTAAAATAAGTTTTATAACGAAGCTTCGTTAATAAATTTAGGTATTCGAACGCTTGCTGGACGACGCCGAATGACATTTGCTAATGATGCGTTCCTGTTTTTGTAAACAATAAACAAGTTGTGCAGTAATATAGAATAATGTAAATACATACACGGGCCCCTATAATTTTATATGGTAAAAAGAAAAGCTCTGAAGTCACATAATATTTATATTAAAATTTATAAATAAACACGATGACTCGTTACAAATTCCGTCTGTGGTTAAAGTGACAACTAGATTTAATCTGTACAAAGTTAGTTGTCATTCAATATTTAATTTTCGTTTCGTACGCCTTCAAGCGTTTTTTGTAAAATAATAACTAGTTTATAGTTTTTATTAATAACCTCACAATGGTAAGTTAGTGGATTAATATGTACCCCATTTAAAATAAAAGAACCGTCGGTAACTATAAAACAAATTAATGAAGGTTGATAAACTTGAATCGTAACCTAAAAGGTGGAATTTGTTTTCAGGATGTCTTTCTAATGATTAGGCGAAAAAAGTTAACCATCTTCACTGATGCGAAGGAAAATACGACTGTGCTGGAATTAAAGAAAATGGTTGAGGGTGAGTGCACTAATCTGTGATATGAAAAAGATCTATTTTTAGTCCCGAAACAATGTCGGGCGAGCGGAGCATATGTATTGTGTGATGTTTTGCCCCTCGGTCACCATCGGGCTGGGTGACCGCCAGCCTCAGAGAAGACTGTAGCTTACTGACTACAGAGCATAAAGAAGGCCAAGTTTTGACGAATCATTAGCTGCATATGACATTATGTTCGCTCCACACCCACTACTTTTTTTACAATATATAATTTTTCAATTTTCTGAATAACAATAAAAATCTGAATACAATAGGTTTTAAAAACCAATACTTTATTAATAGTATTGTATTGTCTTATTGTCATCAATCCAATAAGAGTTTTGCCTCCATTTCAAATTAATATAATAAATACTATAATTTCTAACCATCCTTCTGATTATAAACAATGCAATAATGTTAATGGTTATTCTCCTGATAAGCATAAGGGTATGTCTAATGTTTATCATTTAAAAAGATTGAGATTAATTGTTTTCAGTATCAAAGTGAATCATTTAACCTATTTAAGAACAAAAGTAAGGTATTTAGTCCATATTTTTGTTATCACAAACTATTCACCTTAATTATAAATAAGAAAAAAAAAAATTGTAATAGAAATCATCGTTGAGAATGTTGTGAAGAGCTGTGAAGAGTTCCATAGTCAGAATAAAGAGCAAAATTATGAACAATAAAGATAAGTTTGTATTACTTAATGACAATATGAAAAACATAGTTATTGCTACGGTTGATTGTCTCATAACTGAATATATATCATATAGTTGTCAGAAAGCAATCTTGTTGTATCTCGAAAAATGTAACTTTACAACCAGAGCAAATTAAAACAATTTAAAAATTCATAACTTAACAAAAAATTGTTCAAATAATAGTCACTACAAAAATGGTCTTTCTATATTTATACTTTGTTAGGTCCTGTTTCTTACTAATTCATCAATTTTTAAATAGTTTTTTTGCTTTGGTGTATAATTACATTTTTCAGATACGACAGCAATGCTTTCTGCCATTGAGATGTATTTATTATTTAAAACTATGAATACAACTAAACACAATTTTCATGTAATGGTAAGATCTAAAGTCTATCAGTCTGCTCTTGATTAGTGTGAGTATGACCCAAATCCTGCTCACTGACAGACAGGATTACCATTTCCAGTAGATAGGTTGTAGTGACCTTAACAATTCAACAATAGATTGAGCAACTAATATTCTCAATCACACTATCTAGATTTTCTGAATATCTGGCATATATACAAGCCCCGAACTTGACCTGTTGGAACTCAACCACTGCCTTCACAATCACCTTACCTGTCGGGAGATCTCCCCTATACCAAAAGGTTGATGTTAAATCACAGTTTTTTGTTCATCAACTTTATCTTGTACACTAGTTTAGTGCGTAGCATAATATGATTTCTTTCCAGCTACTATTCATTATATTTTTTAAACAACGTTATTAGAAAATTGCTATAAGATATGATGCAACAACTCTATGTGACCGATTGGCGGGGAGTAGCAGAGGACAGAAAGCGGCAGTGTCTTCTTCTGTTTGAGGCCAAGACACATAAAAGATAGATAGAGATAGACATGGTGCAGCTCTTTTTAGGCTTTAAACTGATTTGCCAAGTTTTTTGTAGCTGTTAAAAGCTACCAGATGGTGGATTTGAGTGAAGCTGTATCACAGACATACTAATACTTTCAGCAAGATAGTGTATCCTAAGTATGTTTATTCGACATATGTATTTATTATATTTAATCCTCAAAGGTAACAATATCTGAGATTGGCTTAAGGCAGGACTTCTGTACATGTTCATTAAATGGCTACTCGAGATCACCAAAGATTTTTTTATATACAAGTATTATTTGTGTTCTTGTATTTTAATATTTTTAATTCTACTGAACTGCACTATCACTTATTTTTATTAGCATAGGTTTTTTAATACAATATAATGTGTGCTATAAAACTTTGAAAATATGAATGTACTGCACCCAATTTCCTAACTTAAAAATACTTCTGCCTACAACACAAGTTTGTATAGCAGTTTCCACATGTAAATGATGATAACATCTTACATAATAAGTGGATTTCAAATTGTATTGTTGTGTATTCATAAAATTACCTATTGTCCTATATTTGGCACACTGGTTACAAGTGAGGGGACAACAGACAGCTGTATTTGTTTTTTTTTGTTAAAGATGGTTGATGATATATCAACTTGATGTATCATTTGAAAATCTGTCCTGCAGGTTTTAAAGTCCCTAAATTATATTGTAATTGTAAATCAAAATAGTTGTGAGACATTTTATAAATGAAACAAT